>BPLS01000589.1:322535-361513 GCA_019656275.1 Rhododendron kiyosumense
GAAGGTGGACTTATTTTGAAATGTTTGCGAATCTATTTAATGGCATTCCCAACGTCCGGTCTTGCTAGGGGACGGCTTAATGGCTAGCAAGGGTGTTTGAGGTTGGTTTGTGATTGGGATAATGCATAGACGTCTGGCTTATCCACTACCGGGGACGCCCGGTAGCTTTTAAATTTTGAATAGTGGAATGTGCATTATATTTGGTTTATGATTTCGAGTGCTTTGTTTTGAAGTACTATCAAATTATTTTTGCATTGTCCATGGAAGGCCTGTGCGTTAAGTATTAATCATTCACACGAGCTTTGGCTTATGGATTTTCTTTTCCACCTTTCAGGAAGCGAAGCGTAGTGTGGCGTGGTATTCACTTTTGGGATGTGTGTATTTTTTTTTGGGAGCTTGTAAAAGAAAGAAAGTTATGCTTGTAGACACTTTAGCTTGTATATAGTTGGTTAGCTTTTGAATTGTATGTAAGCACACCAGCTCTGGGAGGTTTACACTTTTGGTTTGTAAAACCTAAGCAAGACTTTGGTTCGTTGTCAATAGAAGATCATCTTTTGCTTCCGCTATTATGTTAGTCCCTTTCGAATGTTGCTTGCTTAGATGATTTTGACTTGTGGTTTGGCCTTAGTGAGAAATCACTGGCATTTGTCATGATTAAGACCTCAAGGGACGGGTCAGGGTCGTGACATTTGATCCTTGGTTCTAATATATTGGATGGTTAAATCACCCTGAGCGACTTTGTCATGCACAAAATGATAATCAATTTCAACATGCTTTGTGCGGGCAAGGAAGACGGGATTGGCTGTAAGATATGTTGCACCAATATATATTATCACACCATATTAATGGAGTGGCACAGATATCAAGACCATGTTCGAAGAGGAGTGACTGAACCCGGCCAAGTTAATTAGGCAACCACATCTGCAATAGCCTTGTACTTGGATTTAGTTGAAGAGTGAGCAACAGTGCGTTGCTTGCGAGAGGACCTCTTTTCTTGATCAATTGATCATTTGCACTGATTGGTTGACAATAACTATGGGATGAGCTTTATTTTAGCATGTCCTTAAAAAATTTTGTATTCAAACAATAAATTTTAGTACAATTTGAACATACTGACATTGTTAACAATTAATTTCAGTTGGGGAAAAGTGAATTCATATAATTCGTTTGAAACATATTTTTGATTTCATCAATTCAATGCGATTGGCGAGGAAACTATTTTTTTCCATTTATCACCTTTTTATTTTAATAAATTTGCTTATCATATTGAACTATGTAGTCGATTATCCGTTACCACGTGATATTAAAGATACATGAACATAATTAATAATGACTTACATATAAAAAATTTAATGAGTCCAAAAAAAGGTGACAAAATATTTTTCGCCAAAAGGTTACATTTAGCAAGGAAAACAGATTTCCTCGCAAAAGGGTCCTTTTACGAGGAAATAATAATTTCCTCGCTAAATGTAACTTTTTAGCGACGAAATTAAATTTCCTCGCAGATTGTGTACTTTTAGCGACGAAATCTCTTTTCCTCGCCAAATTTCCTCGCAATAGGCCTTCCGTGTTGTAGTGCATGTTCCAGCCTTCATTCGTTCTTTTATTCTCATCGGTGCAATAACGGATTAAGGTTAGATCGGAATACAAAGAACCAAATACTCATTTATGCATGATTGATAGAGAGTTTGATATACCCATTGACCAACAACACCAAAAAGTTTGAAATGAATAGTAGGCTAGCAGCCATGCCGGCAAAAATAGCTATTAAAACCAATATACACCATAATTTCAACAAAAGAAGGCCATTACAAACCCTATACTTGATCAAGAAAAAACCCTTATAGCAAATCCACAAAAACACTTCATCAATATCCCTGTCTCCAATAACAAAAAGGTGTCAGGTTGGCTTTCCACTAATTTCTTCAACTTCCTGCAGGAAAAAAACAACAAAACCAAACAAAATTTAAATGGCTTCACTCCTTTCTTCAACTTATGAGATGGTAAGCATGGACAAACATTTGCACTCAAGAATGAAAAAGAAACTAAAAAAAGGAGATGAGCAACATAATCTCCGTATCAATCAGACTACAAATAGGAGGACCATCACCTTGTTTTCTATTGTTCACATTATCTCTCCCATTCAACAAGTCCAAAAAACTTTGTTGTCCTCCTCCCCAACCCTGCTCTTGACTTTTAAAAAAGCTTGATTGTCCTCCTTTCCAAACTTGAGTACCCGTAATTGATTGTCCTCTCCAAACTTGATTATTGAGTAAACTTGGCATGTTGCTTTTTGAAGTTGGAAAGTTGCCCAAAAATTGGTTGAAACCTGTTCCACTTGATCCAGTTGGGCAAAAAGTTGGAGAAAATGGGAGGATGGTTCCGGCTTGTGCCATATTTGGTTGCAGATTCTGGGGCATCATATTTGGCCACATAAATTGCCCCATGTAGCCTGGGATACTCTGCCAAAAATTAAATATAACGTGAAACATAATACATGGATTATAGAAGGAACAAATTTAGCAATTAAAAAAAGGTTCTTACATTTACATTTACAACACTCTCTTGTGTTCCAAATACATTGCCTATTGCATTCTCCTGGACCCCCTGAAATTAGTAAAACAATATAACTAGTGAGCATTCATCCAAGCTATGCATATGTCCATATTAACAAGTAAGCAAGTGCATGTTTAAAAAATAAACTTATACCTTCGCTTTTTCGTTAGACAATGTCTTATTTTTTTGTTCTCTTTTCTTCTTACAAATTTTTTCAACACCACCTTGCTTTCTTTTTGACAGAGGTCTCCCTTTTCGACGAACAGATTTCGGGTCTAGGATGGTCATGTTCTCTTTGGAAGGTAGAACTACATCTTCAAATGAAAAGGAATCATTTGGAGTATTGGAAACCACATTACTTTCACAAACAACCGAAGATTCAAGCAACTCTCGTTTTAACTCCTGTAGCCGTCCCATCACCTTTTCATACTTCTCTTGAGAATCTTCCGCCAAATCAGCAACCTCATTAAAGAGATTGCACATGTTGTCATGCCGACGTGCTTCAATTGTCGAGGACGAGTTATCGTAGTTGATTCGAACTTTAGTGTGAGCCCTTTTCAGATTTTTTCTCCATCTTCTCAAGACATATTTCTCAGGTAATATTTGAACTCTCTTTTCATGAAACACCATAAGTTGATGTCGACACACTATTCCTCTGAACTCAAACAATCGACAATTACAATTTGCTTCATTGGTCTCACCATTAAAGTTAACCTTAAATGACACACGTTTTGTCCTTTCCTCTTCTCCTTCTCCAAATTTGATGTCTTCTTCTACCGCATATTCTGACCAAACATCACCTCCTTTCCTTTCATACAAAGAACAATTAAGCTTTCCCACAATTTCATCTTTAAACTCTTTAAACTTTGCACGCGTGTAAGCACTTTGGAATTGTTTCTCCAACCGAGCTGTAGTTATGCATGGGATGAAAGAGTGCAAATCTTTCGTATCTTCGTAGTTCTCATTTTCCACCTTTTTAGCCAATGCATTCTCATATTGCTCTACAAATTGTTTCAAAGTCGTCTTCGAGTTGATGTAACCATCAAAATATGAATTCATACTCTCACTTCTTTGTGTGGATGACATTCCCGCCCAAAATACATCTTTCACAAAAGCCGGCACCTATCGATTCCTCTCTAAATACAACCCATGTAACCATTCATTATTTTGAAGTGAGTACTTTTTGATAAACATGTCCCAAGCAACCTCAAATTCCTCTATTGTCAGTGAATCATAAACTACATTATGCAAAGAAGATGAAACTGATTTACGCTCCTCACAATTTCCCAATTTTTCTGGCACCTTTTTCAAAATATGCCATATGCACCACCGGTGTCGAGTGTGAGGGAATACTTCTTCTATAGCATTCTTCATGGCCATACATTGATCTGTAATAATTGCTTTGGGAGCACAACCCCACATGCATGTCATCCAAGTCCTAAATAACCACGAGAATGACTTTGTATCTTCATGAGAGATGAGTCCACATCCCAATAATATCGACTGACCATGATGATTAACGCCTACAAATGGAGCAAAAGGCATGTCATACTTGTTTACCAAGTACGTTGTGTCAAACGTCACAACATCCCCAAACTCCTTACAAGCTGCCCTACTCCTTGCATCAACCCAAAATACGTTTACTAGTTGACCCTCATCATCCAAATCCATGGCAAAAAAGAAATCAGAATTGTCGGCTTTCATTTTCATGAAATAGCTATGCATCGCCTCAGCATCTCCTTCAACAAGTAATTTACGTCGCTTTTTATCCAAAAAATTTCTGCAATCTCTTGGAAGAAATGGAAGGTTCTGAGGCCCCCCCGCTTGAATTTGAAGTGAGTCATAAGTCTTATACGACCTAATCCCGGCTTTATCATTCAATAGGAGCTTTCTTTTCACATGTTCATCAAGCACCCTATAGCATTTGTGAAACCTGGCCTTTCCCGGGCTATTATCATGATTGTGCACCAAGGCAACCCGATTTAACCTCCACTTTCCATCCGGGTCTCTAGACAAATTAAGCCGAGCTGGACACTCAATTTTTGTTTGTGGCTGTGGCTTGACCGGATTGGTAGTTGTGATCACCGCCTTTCCACCGCGATTGCACATAAAAGTTACATGCCTCAAGTTTCCATCTTTCCCCTTTCTCGAGTTTCTTTTTGCCACAGCAAACCCCTTTTCTTTAGCATATTTTAAATAATATAGATAAGCTTCATTTGATGTATAGAATATCATTCCCTCCTTCGGTTCAACTATATATTCAGAAATCTCTGTTGCCTCCTTTTCATCCTCATTAGTACCTATATCATCACAATCTTGTTTTGAAGAACCATTCGATACGTCTTCTTCTTCTTCAATGTCTCCACTCGATGAGATCAAATACGATGGTGATGACAACGGAAACACCTACATGTTCAAAAATTAACCGAAGAAGTAAGCATTATCACAAGATAAGACAATTCTATTTCTATCTATTCTTAAAAAAGAAACAAAAAAATTCTAAACAGAGACCAATAAAAGTAAAAGCTTTTCCCTTCACATGAGCAACAGCCCAGACTATTTCTTCATCCAAACCCCCTGGCCTTCTCAGTATGTACATTTAGCCATATGGACCTACTAACACTAGTTACTTGTCAGTGTGTACACAAAGTAAGATTTATCCTTAAAACCTATAACTAAAGCTGTTTATTGTCTCGTAAAATTTTAATCTTGCACCATGATATATTTCTCATACTTGATTTTTAAAATTTGGGCATTCCCCGAATAAAAGAAAAAAACATTACTACAGGATGAACATTCAACACTGCCAATGTTCATTTATATTTCTTAGTTTGTGAAAGCCCACTTCCACTCAGAGAGAGAGAGAGAAAGGGAGGGAGAGGAGGAGAGACCTTTGGCGGCGAGAGCTCGTCGCGATTTGACCTAAATTTTGGCGATTCTTGTGAGGTGGAGGCGGTCACCGGAAGGGGAGACGCGGACATGGTGGTTGGCAGTGGTGATGGGGCTCGGCGGTGGTGCGGGCTGTCCTCTCTCGCAAACTCGAACAGGGGTGCGATGTGGATTTTGGGGGGAAGGGCTTTTGTTTTGGTTTTGCCGATTTTTTTATTTTGGAGGGAAGGGCTTTTGTTTTAGTTTTGCAGATTTATTTTTTTAATTTATTTTTTAAGGTGGGGACCACACTTGCAGTAAGGGTGCGGGAAAAATCCTTCGGTCAGAGTATCACTACTCATGAATGTTCAATTGATGGTGTCATCCAATGAGTTAAACGACCATGGGTCCCAATCCGACGTGTTTTGACTTATGAGTGTGACGTTACCTGACCTATTCTTTTTGGGTCAGTGTTATCTGAGCTCTTGGACAATCGACATCTGGCACTTGTTGTCAAACGACACACGTCCACATGACTTTTTATGTGTACTTTATAGAAGAATGCGACTCCTGTATTAGTATTTGATGTGATCTTCTAGGTGTTTGGTCCAAAAGAAGAATATTCTCTCTCTTAGGTTTGTTTGTTTGTTTGTTGTTTAAAAACAAACATGACTTACTTGACCGTTTCCCTCTCGCTGTAACTTCCAACGCCAACTCGAGCTGTACTCCATGATTAGCGTGTAATTCATCCAAAACCTTCATACGCGGACGTTCCGTAAATAAAATTTACGGAGACTAATTTTGATCGATCAAAATTATTTTGGTCAATTCAAATAAAAACCAAACTATTGACGGTAAAAGTTATTTATTACCGGCTAAAAGGTAAAAAAAATATATCTCAACCGTTTATTGTCAAAACAGACAAAAAAACCGAATGAACCGAAATCGAAAAAACCAATATCCCTTTCGGTCAGTTTCGATAGGTGAATATGGAAAACCGAACCGAGATTTCAGTTGCTAAAATTCAAAAAACCGAACCGATCGAACCAATATCACCCCTACATGTGCATGTTCTGCACTAAAATACATAATTCATGTACGTGTACACGAGCGTGAAAACGTCTTAGAATTGCATCTCAAATAATTAAAATTCGCGAGAGCGAGGATTGAGAGTGAAAGGACAAAACTAAATTAGGGTGTATCCACATGGTACCATTACCCACTTTATTAACGAATTGATTTTCGTAATCCAGAATTTTTTTATATATATGCACTTCAAAAGAACGACTGCATCGTGATTTTGTACATTCCTCTGTCGGAATATTCTATTAACACAAAAGACTAATAATAGTACTTGCCACCTAAACGAATTTTACCACGTCTAGTTCAATTCAAAATTAACATATGTATTTAATTACATTGATACATCATTGTTATGGGTTTTTTTTTTTTCCCTTCATTAATGTTTGAGACGATTTTAAATGGTAAATTCGAGTGTTGGGCAGCCGTCGGTATGTGAGCATCATTATAGAAAGGAGAATAATGCCATCTAACCTAGTGCCAATTAGAATGTATCGTTTTTAAGGATAGCGCAATTCCCCATCTAACCCACAGGGTTTTCTCACCCATTTATTGTTACTACTTTAATTGATTATGTGATTAAGAGTTTTTTTTGAAAACATCCCTCCAACTATCCATCAGATTTTTACTTAGTCCTCAAATTATCAAAATGTTTTATTTAGTCCTCCAACTATTGGCTTGCATTCTATTTAGTCCTTCCGTTAAGTTTCAAACGGCCACAGTAGGACGGCAACGTTTTGTTTAAAAAAAAAAAAAGTTTCCAACCACTAATTTGCAATCCTATGGAGTAGAAACGTGATTATGAGAGTCTTAGAGACAAAATTTGATTATGTCTCTTTAGAATAATATGATCAGAATAATAAGATTTTCACACCCATTCAAACGGATTAAAATTTGAGCACTTAATTTTTTAACTATATTTTTTAATATATAAACCGTCTCAAAAAATTAAGTGCTCAAATTTTAATTCGTTTGAATTTGTGTGAAAATTTTATTATTCTGATCATATTATTCTAAAGAGATATAATCAAATTTTGTCTCTAAGGCTCTCATAATCACGTTTCTACTCCATAGGATTGCAAATTGGTGGTTGGAAACTTTTTTTTTTTTACAAAACGTTGTTGTCCTACTGTGGCCGTTTGAAACTTAACGGAAGGACTAAATAGAATGCAAGCCAATAGTTGGAGAACTAAATAAAACATTTTGATAGTTTGAGGACTAAGTAAAAATCTGGTGGATAGTTGGAGTGATGTTTTCAAAAAAAACTCTGTGATTAATTAGTTCTCTCCATCGATCCTAATTAATTTATGGAAACTGATTTTCGCCTTCCACTTTTTACTGATGGCGTTTCAATTTTAACGCGAAATTATTAGTAATTTCATAAATAAAATAGAGCACCATCAATAAAAAGTGAAACGCGAATATTAATTTCCTTAATCTATTTGTATCCCTTTTGACTATTTAGTACTTTCAATATGTTTGAATATTTGGTGCATGAATGAAACAAATTTTATGCAATTCTGTTTCTACTTGATAGCTGGGGCCATGCAAGATATCTGGGCAGAACAGTAGCACCGGTACTCCTGGGTTTAGTAAGCCGTCATGAATCATTGAATAAGCACGTCAAATTATCAAATAGAAGACCATAAAATATTCCCTGACATTTCACGTCAAATCAAGATCTATATTTCTGACTAGTTTAAGGATAAGAATGAATAGAGAGAAAGCACGGCGTCACCTATTTCAACGGGTTTGAAAGCTTCGCTACCGACCATATGGGAGCATAATTTTGCGCGTTACTGTGCCTCTCTTCTATAGTTCACTTCCGTTGCACCGAAAGAATGGGAAATAACGTAAAAATTAATTTTTTCATAATTCTTTGCTTGTTTAGTTAATAGGACAATTATAGGACTCACAGCTTTAACTTTTTCGTTGAAAAATATTTTTTTGCGAAATAGGTCTTACCAAATGAAATGAATTTTCGTTTCCTTGTATGATTTGTTATTAATAGAACACGTACAGAAAAATAATTTTCATTTTCATTATCTCACTAGCTTCAGTTTAGTTTATGTTATTTAAAGTGGTAATGTCATTAGAATTCCCAAAACTAGATAGTTAACACCCGTTTGACTGATTACGACTTTCAATGTCGGTTTTGGGTCATGACACATAATCATTGGTAAGATTGCTTCTGAACAGTTTTTCAAATGTCCTGATAAAATCACATTCTTGACTTAATTTTATTCTCTGCTTGTTCAATAAATTGCAAAAGTACGTAGTAGTAGTTGCCAGTGGGATTGGATTATTGGTGATCCCGAAGTTGCAATAAAAAGTTTGAAACACAAGATATATTACATTTGGTACATAAAAAGTCTGAAGTACAAATACAAGAAAACAGACGCGTGAACTTCATCGTAATTACACACCTCTAACCTAGGTATTGGGCCTACATCTCTCTATTTCTTTACTAAAAAAATAGAATAAAAATTTAACAAAAATTCAAAAATTTAACAAAAAAACAAACCAAAAAAAAAAATTTGCTACGGACTCATAAAAACAAACCAAGAACAACCCACAATCCTACGTGGAGCTAGTTGCTGGATCCTTGAAACATGATCTATATATACATGTATAGAAGGGGAAGGTGTTGGTAAACGCTGTGACAATCTGGAAGAGGACCTCGAGGAGCCGTCTGCGAGCCGGAAACAAAAGGTACAGACCGTACAGTACTAATCCAATGGCGAAAATCCCAAGGACAATCTTACGTGGGAACGAATGTACCACGGAGGTTAATGTGGAGTACCCCGGCTGTGGAGGCGAGGAGACAGTAGGACGGGGTGGCGGCGAGGAAACAGTGGGCTGGGGTGGCGAAGGCGAGGAGACAGTGGGACGGGGTGGTGACGGAGGAGAGGAAACAGTGGGACGGAGTGGCGGAGTTGAGGAGTCAGTGGGATGGGGTGGCAGAGGCGAGGAGACTGTGGGATGGGGTGGTGGTGAGGAAACAGAGGGACGGGGTGGTGGCGGAGGTGAGGAAACAGTGGGACGGGGTGGCGGAGGTGAGGAGACAGTGGGACCGGGCGGTGGAGGCGAGGAGACAGTGGGATGAGGTGGCGGTGAGGAGACAGTAGGATGGGGTGGCGGTGAGGAAACAGTGGGACGGGGTGGAGGCGGAGAGGAGACAGTGGGACGGGGCGGCAGAGGCGAGGAAACAGTGGGACGGGGTGGCGGCGTAGGCGAGGAAACAGTGGGACGGGGTGGCGGAGGCGAGGAGACAGTGGGACGGGTTGGCCGCGGCAGCAAGGAGACAGTGTGATGGGGTGGCGGCGGTGGACTTGAGGAGGCAGTAAAACGGGGTGGGGGTGAGAGGTTGCTGTGCAGGTATCTAGCAGTGGAGGAAGGAAGAAGTGAGATTGAGAGAAGGAGAAAAATCGACCATGTCGCCATTTTTGGGTTTGGAGTGGAAATTGGCATGGAAGAGGAAGAAGAAGAATAAAGTAGGATATGTGATCGATCGGATATTGGGAGATATATATTTATACACAAAAAAGTGCTATCAAAACACAGCTGGATACTTGGATACCAACTGTCAGAAAAGGCGCGTACAATAGAAAAACTTTTCTTACAAATGGATAAAGTACGTCAATGTTTATAATACTATTATTTATTAGTAACAATATTGTATTAGTAAAGTCAGAGTATGTATAAATGTTGCGGTGTCCATCCATCATTTGGAAACTTGGTAAATTTTGAAATAACTGATTATTTCAAAGATAACCATTATCAGTGATATGTATAACCATGATCTTATAAAATCATAACCTCCAAAATTTCCAAAATACTTCTAGAGATTTTCAAGGTTATGCCTTTGTAAGGCCTTGTTTACTTATCCATGAAAAATCAGCCTAAAATTTGAATGAAAAATGGAGGATTGGATCGAGCACCTACACATAATCGGGTTAAGCTGATTTTTCACAAATCCACTCAATTTTTTGTTTTTAAAATTATTGAACGGCTCAGATCGTCCATGCAAGACCGAGAGTGAGTTCTACAAGCTCATCGATGGGATTTGTATCGTTAACTACAGCAATGTTCAATAATTATATGCGGAGTACGCATAACCGGGGTCATGCATAATGATTTCCGTTGCCTACGAGCACTTCAGCAATGTTGGGTCGTAAAACATTTTTTGGTGTTTGGTTGTCCAAAAGACCAAAAAGTATTTTACGTTGTTTGACTCATAATTACATTACTTTATTGAGTTCTCCCACGATTTCAATCTCATCCACCTATGATTTAACATATACTTTCTCATCAAATACAATAAAAATTTCTACTAATACATATATACATTACATATCAACCTACTATCAACAAAATACAAAAAAATAAAAACAAACTGTATTTTGCAAAACTCATTTTACATGAATTTTTTTTTTTACCAAATCAGAAAACATTTTCAGAAAACCTAGCCATACTGACCAAATTCCCTCTGAAATTGTACCGATGGCTGGGTCGGGCCGTCTCTGGCCATCAGACAGCCGATCCAAGCAGTCCAAAAATTCTAAAAAAAAAATTGAGGGGACCCTCGCAGAAATCAACGGCATCTGATATATATAGGGTGTTTAGCCGGAGACGACTCGACGCGACCGTGTGTACGATTTCGATGGGGATTTGGTCGGTACGGCTAACAAGTCTCAAGCATTTTTTATTTTAAAACAAACGACCACGCAATGACCATGGGTCCCAATCCGACGTGTTTTGACAGTTGAGTGTGAGGTTACCTGACCCCTTCTATTTGGGTCAGTGTTATCTGACCTCTTGGAAACCGACATCTGGCACTTGTTGTTATGTTGTCAAACGACACACGTCCACATGACTTGACTTTTTTTGTGTACTTTATAGAAGAATGAAGACTCCTGTATTATTTGATGTGATCTTCTAGGTGTTTGGTCCAAAAGAAGAATATTCTCTCTCCTAGGTTTCTTTGTTGGAGAATCCTATAATCAGCCAAAAGGGTGGACTATAGTGTCATTCACGTGCGCGGTTAAGGGAAACAGCCAGGTACTGATTTACCGCGGACAGCTTTTGCAGAGTTGATTCCACGGTTAAGCACAATGACCATGTTGTCCTTGTGCATTTCCCCTGCCAGGTACTGATTTACCGCGGACAGTTTTTGTAGAGTTGATTACACTGTTAAGCACAATGACCATGTTGTCCTTGTGCATTTCCCCCTTATTTTGACTTTCATTCACGTGCGAAGAAATTTTCCCACCAAATGGCAACTTGCTCGCCAATAAAAAACGAAAAAGCTATGGGTAAAACATAAAGAACTGTCGTTCAATTAGGTCTATAAAATGGAGTATGTAATAGAGACTCTTAAAAAGAAATTGAATTTTTTTCAAAACTCCAGTATGTTGACCAATTTACACGTATCTCAATTAATTTTCAGGGATTAATCCCATCACTTAGGATTCTTTTGAACATAATTATTCTTTTCGTTTTGTATATTCTGTTCATCTTTTTTGAATTTTTGATAAATTTGGGTATTTTTTTTTTTTGAATTAGTCATCTGTCTCAACGAGAGGAACTTAAAAAGTATAAAATTATGACCGAAAGAAAAAAAAAGTACTACTAAAGACGAAAAAGTATAAAACAGTTATCTTATTTGTTTAAAGTAATGTCTTATTTGAGTTTTTTCAATATTGGTCTATATTTTTATACTTTTTCGGTTCGTCTTGTTGAGAGGAATGATTAATCTCAAAGATTTTGACGGAAATATAAACAAAAATTAGGAAAAATTAAAAAAAAAAGTAAAATAAGTTTCAGACTTGTAAGTTTACAAAATGCAACCTCTATTACTAAAGCCACAATAAAAATAGAGCAAAACTCTATATGGACTACTCCAAAAGTAGTATTTTTTTTTTGGAAACTACTCCAAAGTAATAGCACTCTAAGGGGTGTTTTGGCATGCGACACTGAAAAAAAAAACGACTTGGCTTATTCAAAATTTGTTCACATTTATTAATTTTGCCTTAATTTTGTGTGAATTACTGATTCGTCTCAATTTTTGTCTTTATTAAAAAAAATTATGAGTTTCAATCATAATATTTTACTTTTTTTGAAAACAAACCAATAATGTAAAAAAATTTATGCAAAACTAACATATGAGGAAAAAATTAAATAAAGACAAAAAAAAATATTGCTTAAAATATTTGTTGTGTGATATCGGGATCTCACACTAATGATCAGAGACGCTGAATTTGTTCAATAATCTTTGTAAAAAAATCAGCTAAGAATCGTTCTACTTTTAGAAAAAAATGAATGTTTTGTTCTTATTCAATTTTTTTCATGTTTATCAGTTTTGCGCCAAATTTTTTGCGGATTATTGATTTATCTCGACAAGATGAATCAAAAAAGTAAAAAAAAAAAATTTAAATGTACATTTTTTCTTAAAGTAAAAAAAGTGTTGGTGGAACATGGTGTAAGTTGGAATCTCGCTTGCTTAAGAAAATGTCACGACCCCGATTCTAGAAATTTTGTCGAGTCATCGTGACCGGCCAATGAGACCTAACGCTCATCCAGGCCTCTTTTTTCATAATTAAATTTGGAGATAAAAAAAACGACTGTTTTATTTCTAAAACTCTTATTACAAAACCAAGTTTTCTAAAAAGACAACATTTTTACAATATCTACACAAAAGTACAACAAGCATGTCCCAGGGCAGCAGCAACTCCATCTCTATTCTTCAATATCTGTGAAAAATATCAATTTTCATTAGCCGAATGCTCATGTGAGATACAAATACAAAAGTTGCATGTTTTATACCATGGAAACAATTTTAACATAAATGCTTGCATAATCTGAAACAAATAATCTTATGATATTCATCCAACAGCTTAATCTTTCTGTAGGGGAGCGACCCCTCTTGCTGTGTAAAATGATCAAGTCACTGGCCACTAGGACCCTATTCTTTCCATCCGTATAACTCCCTTCTGTGTTATGGTATCTTTTAAAGCGTCCCTCAAACTCGGGACAACTGTCTGGATGCATCAATAGGTCATCTCCTTTGTTTGACCGCTTTCTCTTTTTTTTAAGCTTACACTGTACAGTGTCATCACCTTTGTCTGATCTGCTTCGAATCTTTAACATGAAAAATTGTCATATCTTTTCCCATGGCATATCTAAAATAAAATAATAATCTTTACTCCACATAAAATCATGCTACTTTTATAAAGAAAAATCACGTAACTAAAGTATAAGTATCTCACCTTAGAATTCTTTGTTACGTATACTTGTTAACCTTCGGACAACGTAGTGGTAGCTCAGCAGTGGTGTATAACTTCGGTTGTGGTGTACGTATGACTTTGTTTAGAACTTTTGTTAAGTTCCCTTATTTCTTTGTAATGCTAACCCCCCGTGAACTTTTTTTTCCTTTATTTCCGTACAAGTAATTTTGCACCAGTGGATACTATTTCTAGTCTTGTACTAAGTATAGGATTGCTATTTATAGAGTTCCAAATTTGATCCAAATTTGACACCTGGTGCAACACATGTCATTTTCTTACCTTGGGTAAGCCAAGCTAGCATGTAACTTGGCAAAGCTAAACTATAGGCTATTGTGGCAAAAATTAGAGCATGCTTAGTGTCCTTCTTTTTCTTTTCTTTTTTTCGTTTCTTCTCTTTTTTTTTTTTTCAAGTTTCCGTACATACTTAACATATACATACTCATATGTTCCATGTTATGGTATTTTTATCATCTTTCAAGTAAATTATCTATTGTGTGTACATTTTATAAAAGAAATATTTTCAATTTTTGTTCCAGACTAAAATTAAATGATTTTACATGCCGGTCTCAACATTGCCTTCATTTTAAATTGAAGAACGTAGGAATTTTGGGTCGGGGTGTTACAAAAAAAAAGTGTGCTTTTTTCTAAAAGTAAAAAATGTAAGTTGGATCCCACCACAAAATAATATTATACTTACTAAAAAGTATTACATAGATAGAATCTACACTATTTCAATCAATAAAAAAAATTAATGTTCACTCTCTTTTAAAGAGAGTTAACGGGAAAGAGAGGGTTTGTTCTGAGAGTGAAAGGCAAAAGGGGAAAGCCGTAGAGGAGAGGGGTCCACCACTGGCGGGCGGGGCCGAGTGGTCCGTGGTAAAGTAGAAGAAAGTTTTACAAATATAAACAAAGGAGGTCCATGGCCATGGGTAAAGTTGGAGGGCTATTTTGGTCATTTAACTTCATAGTTGAAGTCTTCAACCTATCCAGTCCAGTGGGCAGTCGTGAGTGTACTTCACGCAACTTACTTGACCGTTTCCCTCTCGCTCTAAGTTCCAACGCCAACTCAGCTGTACTCCATTTTTTTTTGTTTTTTTGGGTCAAACGGAATTTCCCGGCTGTACTCCATGATTAGCGTTTAATTCAGCGAAAACCTTCATACGTGGAGGTTCCGTAAGTAAAATTTACAGAGATCAAATTTTGACCGATCAAAATTATTTTGGTCAATTCAAATGAAAACCAAACTATTAATTATTTATTATTGGCCAAAGGTAAAAAAATACATCTCAACCGTTTATTGTCAAAACAAACGAATGAGATTGTGCATTTTTGTGAACAGTTTATTCACAACTCATCGATGAA
This sequence comes from Rhododendron kiyosumense, assembly GCA_019656275.1. NCBI lineage: Eukaryota > Viridiplantae > Streptophyta > Magnoliopsida > Ericales > Ericaceae > Rhododendron > Rhododendron kiyosumense. The sequence goes on from BPLS01000589.1 coordinate 337,688, forward strand.
TAAGTTTCAGAGACCGATATTGGCACTCCAAAAATTGTTGCAGGCACTCTTAAATCAGTATAATTTCAAAGTCACTTTTCTTTATTTTTTAGAGTACCTCCATCAATTTTTAGAATGTCAATATCATTTTCCTAAGTTTCTCTTTTCTTAATTTAACTATACCATATTGTCATGTTTGCACGCACACATTGCATTCCATGGTATTATCATTATGGATATGTTACTTAGTATTATTAGTATATACACAAATTGATCAGTTGTACGTTTCACTTTTACTTTCTTTAACTTTTTATTTACATTAACCATTTTCCCCTTGAACAAATATATTTCGTTCATGTACATATTGACATTCAATCAAGCTAATTTTTTACAAGAATGATATACTCGACGGGCTCTAGAAAATGAACGATTTGGATCGTTGTTGTGGGTTCGGGAGGGGCTGGACACTAACAAAACTGGACTGGACCTTCCCCGAACTTGCAGGGCACGAGCCCAGTCCATGGTCCAGGAAAGACCAGGCCAACGTTCTTCACTCTAGCCCGCACTGTGGAATCGAGCTTTGGTGCAATCTTCGGGCCAAATTGGTAGTAGGCCTGGCCCGAGAGTTTCTTGGCCCTAAGACCATCTCCAAGCAAATTCTCTGGTTTCGGAGGATTAAACCAACATTTTTTTTTAAGAGAATAATTTTCACACTCCTCTTTTATTGGTTGAAAGCACTCTTTCCTTTCTTTCTTTTTTGGTCTTTTATTCATGTAAAATTACAAAGTTATCCACAAAAAAAGAGAAAGAAAGTGCCAATGGATAAAAGGAGAGTGTCAAAATCATTTACCTTTTTTTTATTCAGAAAGTGAATTTAAGTGTATTAAGAGAATATTTTCAATATAAGAGGACTTTTATTGCATTTCCATTGTAAATAGGGGGAGGAAGGGTTGTTATGGAAATCACAAGAGAAATGGACCTTATGGTAGCCAATAGAAAGCATTGATTTGGATTTCTCTGTTCTGAAAATCACATCTCCACATATACCATGGGCATTATCTTTACTTGAATTCCTAGTTCAGTTATCATTGTCCCAATCAAAGGTTTTTTGAAAGAAAAATCTCAAAATTCAGATATTTCCCATGCTTTGTCATGTAGCAAGCGCAAGGAGCTTCTCGATACAAAATGAACGTGAGGACATAATGTTATTGAGTGCACATTATATGTGTATGAGAGAAATAGGAAAGTAATCGAGATACATTTATGTGTCGTTAGGCTTGAACAAGTTGTATACCTTTGGTAATTACCACAGTTGAATTCTAAACGGGCAGAAACAGTAATTTAAAAAGAAAAAAAATATGAGGTACCACAGTTGAATTTCATCACATGGAAAAAACAGAGGGGTAAATGTTCCATAAGCCTACGATTTGCCTCAGAACGCTCAACGTTATGCCAACCACTCAAACAAGCTTGATTGCCATCCTTAATATTCTGGAAGGAAACAACCTATAGAAAAGTTCTCGTCGCAACAAAATATTCTATCATGCTTACGTTGAGGATTCGTTTTTTCTCACCAAGGGCTGCAGATTTTGGGTGTTTGTGCCCTTTTGGGTAGTTTTGAATGCTTAAAAAAAAAACAAAATACTCTATCAAGACGAAGAAAATAAACTTTCTTCATATGAGTTGTTTGAGATATATAATACAGTATAATAATTACTTTTTGTTATTTACTCATAGTCTCATACTAGGGACAAAGCGAGGAATTTGAAGAAATGTGTAACAATAAAGCTAAGGGGATCGACTGTTTAAGAACCGATAGGCACGTGGGGCGTACTCTGGATCCCGCACGGATGATCTGAACTATTCAATAATTTTAAAAAAAATGAGTGGACTTATAAAAAATTAGCCCAATCCAATATGAATTGTTTAATAAATTTAAAGTGACAATTGCATATGAATATAATAATTAACTCTTTTTTGAACTGCCAAAAGCAAATTTTATTAATAACAGAAGTATATTATTTAACCCATCAATCTTTGGCAGTAAAACCTTACAATCACAACCGTCCAAAACACAAACATTCTAAAACAAAACGAGAACATTGAGATAAAAATAAAATGATCCTAATTGCTAAAGCAGCATATTCTTCAACTGATCGATAAAGTTTGCATCGTCTCACATAGCTGCATAAAGATAGAGAGCTCGTTAAAGTATGTAAGACGCAAACGAATAAGAAATTAAGTACATAATAAAACTATGCCAGAGTCCTCAGAAAATCAAACAAGAACCCACAACTAGGGAAAATTAGCCATAATGACGATAAAATATTTTTCATTTAAGAGAAGGACGCCGGCAAAATAGTTTTCAGTGAGGTCCTTCAATTTTTTGAGTCTTTTTACTCATAAAGCCAAAACATGTTTATGCACTTTCATAGGGTTTTAGGGTGCACTTTTCTATTGTAGGGTTTTAGTAATTTAAACACTTTCGTAGGGTGCTCTTGAATTTTAGGCACTTTCATATATAGGGTACCGTAGGGTTTTAGGCACTTTCAAATAGTACTCTAGGATTTTAGGCACATTTGTTCTTATATTTCATTGCAAAATGTACTTGTTCTTGAGCTTAAAAAAAGTAAATATGAGGGACTTTTGGCTAAGTCTCCCACCAAAGGGAGTTGGGGGAGCTGTTGTCCCTTTAAAGGACAGCAGCCTGCTGTCTCGGCCAAGGGGGCCATGCTCTGGTCTCGTTTCAATGATCGAAAACGTTCATTTTGTAAAGCACGTCGAGTTAAACAAGTATGAAAAAATTAGTTCGATCGGATATCATTAAGTGCCTAATTGAAACATTTTTGTCTTGAAAAGAATGGATCCGAAATACTGAATTAAATCTACTAATTGAAACCTATTATTGGCAAGTTATATGTGTTCCGATCAGACACTTAATGATATCCCATCAAAGTGATTTTTTTGCATATTTGTTCAGCTCGACGAGTTCTACGAAGTGAACGTTTTCGATTATCGAAGCAAGACCGGAGCGGAACCCCCTCGGCCGGGACAGCACACTGCTGTCCCTTCAAAGGACAGCAGCTCCCCCAGTCCCCACCAAAGTATCCCGGATAAGAAAAGAAAAAAAAAAAAACCAAAGTCTCCTACTCTCCTCTTAAATAAGAATCAGTTTCGCTTGGCTTTTAAAGGTTGTTTTTGGTTTCTTTTCTCCTATGTGCCACGTAACCCATCAATTCAATTCTCAATTCTCACTGCCACGCAGCCCACTAACCAAAAGGAGCAAAATCCCCATTTCTCCCGCTGCCACGCAGCCCATTAACCAAAAGGAGCAAAATCGCCATTTCAGCAGCAAAATCCCCATTTCTCCTCTATATACAAAATTTCACCCATCTCACAGCCACGCAGCCCACTGAACAAAAGCAGCAAAATTCCCATTCCACCCGTTTCTTCGGTTGAGCGTTTGGGCAGAGGTTTTCACAGTTGGTGAGGTTTTCGCAGCTTGTGTTTGGGGTTTACGCTGTTTGTTTCTTGGATTTTTGCCATTTCTTGGATTGTTCTGGTCCCATTGGTGCAAGGTAATGGGTAATTTCTCGTTTTTGATTTTGTAGTTTGTGTCTTTGATTTTTGCATGTTGAGTGTTTGATCTCTGCAAGTTGAGTGTTTGATATCTCTATGTAGAATTATTTGTGGTCGAGTTATTTGGCTATATTCAAGCTTTTTGGTCGTTGCATGTGTTGTTTTCTGATTGCCTAATTTGTCATCTCAGATTGTGAATGCAGAGCAATTTAGCTCATTCCTCTGTTCTTTTTGGTTGCTGCATGTGTTGTTTTCTGTATTTGGACCAATTTAGCCTTAATCAGCTCCAACTCTTCAGAAGCTTTTCGCATGAGCAAATCAAAGATCAACAACTTTTGCTCTATCAGACTACAATGAACTCTACCTTTTGCTTGCTCTGACCCTTTGCCAGTTGTATATATTAGTATGTAACTAAAATCATCCAACTACCTTCAAGCCTTTTGTTAAATGCAAGAATTTATCTTAGACCATAACTTCTGAAATTAGCTACTTCTTCTTCTTATGCCATTAGCCTTTTGCTTGCTCCATCTTCTGCTATTACCACTATTGGCCTGAAGAAACCTTAGTGTTCTACTCTGTGGTTTCACACAAATGTCACCAAATGCGCTTTTATTATTTGACTTGGTTGTTCAAACAGACTACCTACTAAAGATCATCTTAGGACTTGCCAAATTGTTATTCTTGCCTCTTATTTCTTATGCCATCGCAATGATGACAGTCATTCTCATCTCTTCTTTGATTACACTTTTTCTCAACCCGTTTGGGCTCATATGTTAAGAAGGAATTTGATTCAGATATGTCCTGGTGACTACCACTTTGAGCTTCACTGACCTTGCCTCCATATCAAAGGTAAAAGCTTTAGATCCTCTCTGTTCAAACTTGAATTGGCTGCTGCAATTTACGTCTTTTCATTAGAATGAAACTCCAGGATTTAAACTCAGAAGTCGACTAGCACTTGCCTAATTTAAGGGTGCATACTCCTCTTTCTGATATACCTAATGCTGAATACAGATGACTGCATAGTAGTAGTCCTCAACACTTTTGCTCCTTCCTATAGCATTCACGAAAAAGAATCTCTAACAAATCACAGGCTATTATCAACAACAAAATCCATAATTTCAAGGAAAATTCAAACCCATCTACACAACGGGCATGAATAACGTGCTTTGCACGTTAGCGCGCACCTAGTTCATAAACAAAAACGGAGGACTTACCGGATATTAATTGTCTAAGATGGGGAAGGTGTTGGCAGTCTCTGTGATAAGATGGGGAAAGTGTTGGTAATCTCTGTGACATACTCAAAGAGGTCCACGAGGAACTGTCTACAAGCCGGAAACAAAAGGTACAGTACTAACCCACTAGCGAAAATGCCAAGGACCTTCTTACCGAGTAACGAACGTACCATGGAGGATAATATGGAGTACTTCTGCTATGGTGGGGTGGAACGTGGTGTCGGCTACGGACGCAAGGAAACAGTGGGTGGCGGCGGAGGAGGCAAGGAGACAGTGGCATAGGGTGTCGGCAGTGGACACGATGAGAGAGTGGAACGGGGTGTTGGCAGCGGAGGCGAGGAGACTGTGGACGGGGTGGGGGTGAGAGGTTGCTATGGCAAAATCCAGCGGTGGAGAGAGAAAGAAGTGAGGTTGAGAGAAGGAGAAAAACGAATGATCCCACCATTTTGGGTTTTGGACTGGAACTGGAAATTGACGTTGTTTTTGCTCGGCAAACGAAATTTTATTAAACTCGAAGGGGTACATCGAGGCAAAAACGAGAGATAAAAAGAACATCTCACTGAAAATAAAAGAGATGGAACAAACAATAAAAGAAACGAAACTTCATCCAACAGAAAGTTGGATGAGGAACACCTCATAAGAGAACTATAATCTTAGCTTACGAATTCCATCAAGGTAGCCTTTAAAATCCTCCACCGTATATAGCTTGAGGTCATGCTTGGTCTTCATCGACATAGCCACCCTGCTTTTGATAAGATCTGCCACTTCCCAAACTTGCGTTGATGCGTTATTGAAGATGTAGTCTGATAGGCGTGCGGAATTCATGAATTTTAGCGCCTAAGTAGGGAAATTAGCGCGTTAGACGTGCATTTAATTCTCATTTTCCATTTAATGCGTGCACGTGGTTGGATTTTGTGTTTGTGCTTAATTTGCAGGAAATTGAGATGTTTTGGCGCTAATGAGAGGTATCCGGAAAGGCCGTGATGGAGCTTGAGAGCGAGAAGGGCTGTGGAGACTAGGTGTTGAAGTGGAATTCGTGAGGAAATCAACAGAATCCTCGTGAGCGCTACATGAAAAGTGGTATAGCGCTCAAACGTGGCATAGCATGTTGCACAAAGTGGACAGAGAGTTAGCGAGCGCTACACGGTGTAGCGCTACCTTGGAAGCTAAAGGGTCAACGCCAAGCAACGGTCAACGGGATCCAAAACAACTAAAGGGTTCGCGAGCGCTACACCCTTTTTCGTGTAGCGCTACCGAGGGCTTAACAGGCTATGGAACGGCATCGTTTTGGGTTGTTGCGGGTCCGATTCCGATTTATTTTAGGATTTTTAATTGTTTGTAAAAAGGGATTACTATAAAAACCCCGTTTTAACTCGAAATTAGTGTAACATAACACATTCCATAACTTACGTTTTCAATTAACTTTTGGCTGCTGTTTTCTGAGTTCTTATTGCAGATTCAAGTTTTAATCTCAGTTCTTCAAGTTTTCCAGCTTTAAATTCCTATTCTTCTTTGGTAATCGAATCCGTTGCTTTTCCGTAAGTCTGTGGTATCGTGTTTTTATTTCTATTTCAATTGTTGGAAGCATGTTTAGATCTAAGAATAGAATTATTGCTGCGTTTAATAAAGTCATGAGTGAGTAATTTAGTAGAGTGCGGCCGCGGGGCGAAGGCATCTCATGGCTAATTTAATTAATGTTTTCACCTCGGGTTCGAATTAATTTAATCTTTAAGCAATTTTATAAGACGAAAACTCTTCTAACAAACAAAACCCAGGCATCGCCAGAATTCGAATGCGCACGGAAACTGGCGACAGGTGGTGTGCATTCGTTAGGGATCCTTTTTCCTATTCTAAAATCAACAAAGTGAATAATTGTGGCCCGAGTGAACATTGGTTAGGCTAGTTGCGGACGCTGGGTTCCCATGGCTGTACTCTCCCTTTTAAATCCTTATTTAATCAATTCAATTTGGTAATTTAGTTAGTAAATCAACCTCAGTGAACAAAGGGTGGCTACCTAAGAGCCAAGTTAAACTAGAATTCAACACTTTTGAATAAGCACCGTCTGTCCGTCTCTGTGGTTCGACTCCGATACTTCCGGATATTGTACTACACCGGTCGAGAGTCCTACGCTTGGGACGCGTCTTTATTTTAATTCATCCGGTCGGTCAAAGCATAGTCATTCCTCACAAGCCAGATCGACCATATAGTTGCAAAAAAACATGATTCCCATATGGTTTTTTCCAAATTTCGAAGCCTATTTACAAACCACCAACTAGCAAGAGCCTCCATTGATGAGGGGCAGACCCATTTAACATGCCACCACTCCATAATTAAAGACCACACAGCCCATGAAAATTGACAATGTAGAAACAAATGTGTAGGTGTTTCCAGATTGTGAGCACAAATGGGGCAGTCAAACAAATGAGTTTCTGTGATGATGTTTTGGGAATGTAAGATAGACCTGGTTGCTACTCTCTCCTGAATAGCCATCCATGCAAATATTTTCACCTTTGGAGGACTCAAGTTCTTCCACAAAGACCCCAGCATTGAGTTCCTTGACTGAGAATGCAGCTCCGCTTGCCCATACGCTGATCTCACAGTGAAACATCTATCCGTTGCCCATTTCCACTATAACGAATCAGGTTTAGAAGGGTCTAAAGCCACATTTTGAAGCCTCAATATTAAGCTCTCTAGTCTTTGATTTTCCAAATCACGCAGCCTTCGGCTAAATGTCAGATTCCACCTTCCGTTTTCCAGATTTTCCCCCACTGAACTTACTGACGCATCCTTTTGAGTAGACAGAGAGAATAGTCGAGGATATTCATCTTTGAGAGCTATACTCCCCAGCCAAATATGATTCCAGAACGAGGTTTCATGACCCGAGTTGACCTGCATACCAAAACCCTCTTGAATAATACTTCCAAGGCCTGATTCGAGGTTCCCAACAGAGCATATGTCCTTCCAAAATATGGAAGTTGAGGCTGGCCGATGAACATAGGGCAACCAAAAACCCTGATCAAGGTTATATTTCCCTCTAATGACCTTTACCCAAAGGGAATCTTTATCATTGCTAAACCTCCACCACCATTTTGCAAGGAGTGCCAAGTTTTGTTGCATCAACTTTTTGACCTCTAAGCCCCCATCTTGTTTGCTTTTAGTAATCTGCTCCAATTTTACTAGGTGCAGCTTCTTCTTATCCACTTTATCTCCCCAAAAGAAACGTCTCTGCAACTTCTCAAGAGTTTTAGCGACCACACCTGGCATCTTGAACAATGACATAAAGTACATGGGCAAACTACTCATATTGGAGTTGATAAGGGTGAGGCGACCTCCGGTGGACATTGAGCTACCACCCCACACATTAAGCCTCTTTTGGGTTCGATCAATGACAGGCTGCCACGATTTTATCTTCCTCGGATTAGCACCCAAAGGAAGGCCCAGATATTTAATAGGTAAGGATTCCACTCTGTACCCTATAATCTGAGCAAGATTGAACACATCCTGTTGCTGAACTTTAACACCACAAAGAGAGCTTTTAGAGAAATTTATCTTTAGTCCTGACATTAGCTGGAAGCACCTTAAAATCCTTTTGATATTGCTTATTTCCTCCATATCATTGTTACAAAAAAATTATTGTATCATCCGCAAACTGTAGGTGAGAGATAATTACCCCATTCCTCCCAAGCTTTACTCCTTTGATGATGTCTCTCTCCCTAGCTCTTTCCAGCAAAATGTTCAGAGCCTCAGCCACTATGTTGAAGAGAAAAGGGGAAAGGGGGTCTCCTTGTCTAATTCCCTTATGAGTTTGGAATTCTTTTGATGCAGAGCCATTAACCAAGACTGACATAGAAACCGAGGAGCAACATTCTTTAATCCAGTCGCACCATTTCCCACCACAGCCCACCTTCACCAACAAGTCAAACAGAAAGCCCCAATTGACACAATCGTAAGCCCTTTCAAAGTCTAGTTTGAGGATGAGACCTCCTCGAGCACTTTGTTTCCAACTATGAATGACCTCGTTGGCAATAAGGACACCATCCAGAATTTGTTTTCCTCCAACAAAAGCAGCCTGAGACTCCCCAATGACATTTGGGAGGAGAAATTTAAACCTATTGGCCAGCACTTTAGACAAAATTTTATAAATGCAACCCACCATGCTAATGGGTCTGAAATCTTTAAAGGATGTAGGACAGTCCACCTTAGGAATCAAGGCAATGAAAGTTGAGTTTATACCTTTGGTGAGCTTTCCGTTCTCATGGAATTCAGCAAAAAATTGTAGTACCAGATCCTTCATGAAATCCCAGCCTTTTTTAACAAAAGAAAAGTTGAAACCGTCAGGGCCTGGAGCTTTGAGACTATTGCATTCCTTTAGCGCAGCCACAATCTCCCCCTCCTCAAACGGTTTTTCGAGTTGACAAGCTGCATCCGCACTCAAGCGTCTATGGAAAGTTCCGCCCAAAACAGATCGATTTTGTCTTTCCACTATGAAGTTATTCATGAAGTACTCCACTACAGCTTCCTTAATCTCTCTAGGTTCCTCTATTACTCTTCCATTCACCTTGATAGATCCCACCATGTTCTTTTTGAATCTATAGTTAGCTATACCTTGAAAGAATCTAGTATTTCTATCTCCCAATTTCAACCAGTTCACCCTAGATTTTTGCCTCCAAAATGATTCAGACAATCTTGTCAATCTCCAGAATTTAGATTTTATCTTGCATCTCGTGGCTTTCTCCTCTGTAGTAAGTTGACGCTCCTCCACTAAGACATCCAGTTGGTGGAGTTCAGCCTCCGTATGTTGGAGTGCACAGTTTATATCGCCAAAATCCTCTTTATTCCACACCTTCAACTTGTCTTTAATGGCCCTAAGTTTCTGCACAAAGATGAAACCAGCCCAACCGGTCACGTGAACGTCATCCCACGTTTCCCTGGCGATCTTCATACAATTGGGATTGGAAAGCCAGATATCCAGAAACCGGAAAGGCCTAGGCCCCTAATCTCTACTATCATCCTGAATTACGATTGGGCAATGATCAGATATTGGTCTCGGCAAACCCCACTGCAGAATTTTGAACCTCTCCAACCATTGTTGGGATACCAAAAATCTATCCAAGAGACTATGAATGGCATGATTTTGATAGTTGGTCCAAGTAAATTTCCTACCAATCATAGGTAAATCCATTAGTTCCATGTTGAAACAGAATTCTGAGAAATCCCTCATACCCCTCTCCATTCTGTTGCACCTGACCCTTTCACTTACATCTTTGATTTCATTAAAATCTCCCCCTATACACCACGGGACTTGAAGATTAACCTTAAACCCAAGGAGCACCTCCCACAACTCCCTTCTATTAGCCACTTCATTAGGGGCATAAACATTTACCAAGACACATGGAAATGAATTATAAAGCACACCTTGTAAAAGAACAAAAGAACGCTGGACAATAACATTAGAAGGTTTAAAAAAATCATTGTTCCAAATGATAAGCAATCCCCCTGAGGCTCCAACAGAATTCGAGCATACAAAGTCCATATTAGAGCAGCCTCACATTCTTTGGACGGCTATCCTCTCTATCGATTCTAGCTTCGTTTCATGCACAAATATCATATCTGGTTTTCTTTTTTTAATAAGTTTAGATAAAAATCTCTTTTTTAAAACACTCCCCAAGCCTCTAATATTCCATGAAATTATCTGCATAAAAACCCAGGTGCCCTTTTGAAAACTCCACTAAATCAGTCCCAGAGACTAATTCTGACCTTCTCTCGCTCGCAAGCGAGCGTATTCCTCAATTTCCAGTTCAATCGTCTTCTTTAAAACAACATCATCATTAGGTAAAAATTGACGTTAAGGAGAAGAAGGAGTATTTATAGAGAGCAATATTGGCCGTGTGAGGGCCCTTATAAGACCCTGACAGCTGGAGATTCCTTTTGATTCAATATACCGTTACGATAATGTTATATGGTGATAAGAATATTTCTCCAGTACCCTAGAATTAAAATATGCATGCATGTGAGCTTAGGGTGGTAGGAACGGTCTGTCAATAGTTTATTTGCATGCCCCATCCAAGCATATATTCATTTTCTGCTTTCCCTTTCACCCCACTGAATACTACACAGTACATATACAGTATCAGTGGGAAAGACTTGCACAGGTTAGATCAAGAAGGCTGCAACTTAATTGCAAGGTAGCTCAAGCATTTGAATATGGTACTGCATATGCATGGTTGGTATGCAATGTGTGGCTGTACTTTTAACACGGGATAAATAAAGGTGAAGAATCTCAGATTCTTCTTCTCCTGTTTTCTTCCTTTCTTTTATGGATTATTTGTTTTTGTGCTTACGAGGTTCTGCTTAATTTCTAGCTATATCAAATGACCAGACAAATGGAGGATCTCTATTTGTGTTAACTGACCATGTCGTTTTCGTATCAAAAATAATTAATAAAATAGAATAATATATTATTACTATCTAAATGATAGCGGTAAGTACTTCGAATATTGTTCTTAAGGATTACAGAGGCTAAATTGCAGTTGTTTTAATTAATATCTTACTTAATTCAAAAAGAGATTTGATCGGAACTGTTAAGGGGGTAGAGCGAGAAATTTGAAGAACATTTGTAACAGTAAAGCTAAGAGGACCGACCGTTTAAGAACTGATGTGGTATAGACGGGCACACCGGGCCTACTCCGGATTCCGCACAGATGATCGGAACTATTCAATAGTTTTTTTTTTAAAAAAATGAGAAGACTCATGAAAAATTAGCTCATTCTAAAGCGTCGCGCGTACGCGTCGGTACCCTATCGGTTCTTAAACTATCGGTACCAATATACCACGGTTCCATAACTTCATTTGTAATTGGCTCTGACGGGACAAACAAACAATCTGGGACTGGACTGAACTTCCATTTGTAATTGGCTCTGACGGGGACAAACAAACAATCTTAGACAAATCCCGTCCCGTCTTTTCTATTTTGAGTCCAATTCAAAGCCCACATTGACTATCGAATGTTGTTTACTTTCAAGAAAATACTTGTGAGTTGTGATAAGCCCACGGTCCAAAATGGCAGCTGTCCCATCTGTACATTTTGTGAGTTGTGATAGGTCCACGGTCCAAAATTACAAATCTCTCAATTAACTCTGTTTTTGCAAATTCAGTGGTAGTATTGCAGTGCACAGAATTATTTTTTTTGTAAAAAAATATTTTTGTTTGGAATTCTGTAAATAAAATTGCACGAGAACAAATGTACAGTTAGATTTTTCTGTACAAGTGATTTGGCTCTCTCTTAGAAAGAAAAGAGGAACAAAAACTAGCCGAAAAGCCCAAAGAGTCGGAACTTTTAAGTGTTAGATAGATATAGCTCAGTCGAGCTCCAACTTACTCAAGCTCGTCTTGTTGAAAGTACAAGCTTAAATATCTAACTCAAGCTTATTTAGCAAACATTTTTTATTATCAACATGAAATAAAAAAAGAAACCTAAAAATGATCCTACAAGATTGTATCACTCTGCAACGCACTTGACCATTCACTATTTTTAGGTAAAATTGCTCCAACAAGATTGTATTACTCTGCAACGCACTTGACCAGGCCCCGCTCCTAAATGTCAAATAAGTACTTATTTTTTAAAAACTCCAGACATAACCCCTTTCCAAAACTAACCTTGCAAATAATTCTTAATTGTAATTACTTAAGGGGAGGGATCAGGGACAAAACATTTGCCAAATCAATAGGCACGAAATACTAGGAATTGCATACTTACTAAGGCCAATTCAAGTTTTTTCATCCATGTATCAAACGGAAACCCATTGGTTGGATGGAAAAGTGCTAACCTAACATTAACCAATATTTTTTGCCCCCAAAAGAGGGGTATTTAGACTTTTACTCAAAAAACCCTAACACCCAAATCGATTTGGGTTTTTTTCTTTTAGCTGATTGAAAACCCTATCTGTTAACGTGAGTGAGAGAGAGAGAGACCCAAAATTAAAAAACTTGAATAGGTCTTAGTAAGTATAGAATTGGTAGTTTAAGGTACAAGTGCGTACAATTGGTAGTTTAAGAACGAAGTAAACAAAATTTGAATAGTTTAAGAAATAAGTATATATTTTACCCTTCAATTTAATGCATGTTCCATTTAGTGATCTAGTTGTCTCAATTCCTTATAACGTGTTCAATTTATTAGGAAGAAGCTACTTCCATATAGTACGTCTTGGGAAATTACGTTTGTTTGTCTAAAAAATAAATTATAGTCACAGACTATCAATTGTTTTTTTCCCAAGAATTAAATGGTCTTACTTATAATAGGCCTTTTATAACAAGTGACATCGATGCAGCTACTATAAAGTCTTAGTTCAAGGGAAATGAAATTGATAATCATACCCTTCAAATTGATTTTGACACTCTCAAAGGGGAGTGGGGTTATCATTAGGGAGTGTGATTATTAATTTATCTTTTTCGTAAACGACTGTATATTTGTCGTTAGCATTTCAAACTTTTCGATCATGTGTGTGTGTATTTTTTTCCCCCTAGTTCGTCTTGAAAAGAAAACACAAGAACTTATTTTGAAATACAGCCGTGCTACAGTCCCGACCGAAGGATCCCAACGGCATGACGGGCCCACTCCGGCCTCTGAACGGCTGATCGGAGCTAACCAAAAATTCTAAAAAGAAAAAATCGAGTGGATCTACGGGAGAATCAATAGTATCCAATGTGTATAGATAGCCGATCCAAACACTCTATTTTTCTGTATACAAAAAAATTGAGTGTTTGAATTGGTCACCTACACACATTAGATGCCATTGATTCTAGCATGAACTCACACACTCCTAATTTTAGTAAATATCATCACAGCCTCTCATAGTAAAGGATAAATTTGTCAGTGCCTCCATGGGAATGTATACGATCCCTCTACATTCACGTAACCCTTAGCGTTACAGGGCCATGGTTTAGGGTTTTGGTTTTTCTGCTGGTCTCGGTTGTGGAGCGATGATGGCGAAATGCAGTTTACCAGCAATCATAAGCAGAGACAGCGAATCAAAAAGAAGAAGAAGACGAAGACGAAGAACAACAACAACAACAGATCACCCCCGCCGCCTCCAAAAACACACACACACAATAGAGAAAGAGAGAGAGAGAGAGAGAGAGAGAGAGAGAGAGGGGGCTGTTGAATTAGGAGGGAGAAATCATGGGCGAATTGCAGAGAGGGGTAACCACCCTCGGAAAAATCCCCAAATCCCGCCTCATTCTCGAGCATTAACCCTAATTTTTTTGGACTGAAGTTCGGTATTTCTAGGGTCTGAAAGTTTACTGTCCCTTCTATCCTGTTTGACCGCTTATTTGCGGCTTGAAGAAAGGAGGAGGAGGCAACGGTATGTTGGACATTGTCTGACATTTTTTTTTTATTCGTTGTGTAAAGAATTGAAATGAGCATTTTGATTGACATGGAAATACGTATATTTTCTTCGTTCAACCATAGTAATTAACCAACTGGAATTAGCTCGATTGCTTGAGATTCTTACATGTTGTTAGGAGATTAGAAGTTCGAATCTACTCACCCGTGCGAAGTTGTTCTTCTTTTTGTATTTGTTGAAAAAGAAAGTATGATCTCCATTAAATTTGACTACTAAAAAAAAGATACTACTAGTTTTGGTTATCACATGTCAAATTTTGCTTATTGGTTTAAGGGTTGCTAAGTTTGTGGTTAGATCATGGTGAATTATATTTTGAACCAATATTGTTAACTTTAGAAAAAATTTAATTTTGGTTATACCTGTGAAGACACCCTAAGGAGACATAAAGAAAGAAGTAACGTCACAAAAATAAACAGAGAATGCATCTCATTCGATTTGCGTAAGTTAAACGCAATGCACACAGGATCTAAGCATTTGATCCAGAACACGCCCATGCCTGCATTTGTGTTTCTTTGTATGCGTCTATAGCATTTTTTTTTGGAAAAAGTTGTCCAATATTATTTAAAAAACAAACCGTCATAACAAAAGTATTGACGAGTTCATTTAATTTTTGAAAAAAAAAAAACCCTCTTTTTTTGAACATATATACTAACCTTTGATAGTTAGTTGTCTCTAGCTAACTGAACAAATAAAATGAGAAAATGACGGTTAATGACGTGTTCTGATAATTAATACTCGCTAATGATATGTTAAGAATATTTATTAATGCTGAAAATATCTTTGATGGGTATTAATTATCAAAACACATCTTGGGCCATCATTTTTCCAAATAAAATTGGACTCTAATCCAGTATTGCATTGTGAGCCCACTACAGAGCCCACATTGAACCCAGTCAATGAGGTGGACTTGCAAAAATGAATCTCTGGGCTTTTATGAATCGTCATACACTCTTATCTAAGGCCCAATTCAATACTTCGACCATGTCCCCATTCCCCGGAGGCGGGGGGCTGCTCCCCCCTTGCTGCTCCCCTTGCTGCTGCTCGGGCTTTCCGGGCCCACTCCGGTCTCGTTCCAATAATCGAAAACGTTCACTTTGTAGAGCTCGTCAAGTAGAACAACCATGACAAAAATTAGCTTGATTGGATATCATTAAGTACTTGATCGGAACCTTTTTATCTTAAGAAGAATGGATCCGAAACACTAGATCAAATCCATTGTAACCCATGGACCAAGAGTTATATGGGTTCCGATCAGGCACTTAATGATATCCAATCAAGCTGATTTTTGACATGGTTGTTCTACTCGACGAGCTCTACAAAGTGAACGTTTCCGATCATCGGAGCGAGACCGGAGTGGGCCCGGAAAGCCCGGGCAGCAGCAAGGGAAGCAGCAAGGGGGGAGCAGCCCCCCCGCCTCCCCATTCCCCAGGTTTCCATGTCCAAATGCTCAAACTTTGCGGATCAAAAAAAAAAAAAATGCTCAAACTTTTAAATTTTGGCCTATATTAATCTCATACTTTTCTCGTACGGTAAGACTATTGGTAGAGCAAAAAAGAACAAAAAATGTATATATTCTCATACTTTTCTCATGATCATGTCCTTATGAAGAACAATGTAATCTAAAAAAATTTCTCCAATATAAAAATTTGGTACATCTCCTTATCAAGAAACTAGAGATATCTTATTAATAAATATAAAATCTCATTAATAAATTTGGTACTCGAATTTTATGTTTGAGCGGAAAAAAGGGGTAAGAGTGTCTCCAACCCAATGTCCTCGATAACTCTATTTGGAAGGATCAAAATAAAATTTTATATTCAAAAAGTGATTTCAGAGGAATTCACCATTCATTTTCACTCCAACCGTGAATCTCTATATCTCTATTTTCATCTTTATTTCAAATGTTATCTCACTTTGAGTCCAATAATTGTGTACTTCAATGTCAACGTTTCCGATCATCGGAGCGAGACCGGAGTATGCTTTTGCCGATGCAAAAGTTGTTCGTGTCGGTAAATGTAAATTTTTTGGTGATGAAAAGAAGTTGCGTCGGCAATGTTGTCAGCAAAAGTAAGGTTGGCGGGAAATATTTGCCGACGAAATTTTTTTCTAGCAATGAAATATGCATCGGCAAAAGTTGAATATTTTGGCGACGACATTTTTGTGTCGGTGATAGTAACTTTTGGCGACAGAATGTGTATCACCAAAAGATAAATCTTTCGGCGATGAAATCTTTGTGTCGGCAAAAGTAAAAAGTTGGAATTTTTTTTTTGGCAAAAAAATTGAAGAACACATGGATATCTACTAATTTGCGAAAAAGAATGTTTGGTTTTTTTTTCAAAAAATATGTTTTTTTAGGTTCTAAGTTTGTGGACAATTTTTTTTTTGGAACAGAGGGAGTATATTCATATATGTGTGTGTGTGTGTGTTTGTGTTATTTGTATGTATAGACAATATTATGTGGTAAATATAAGGTACATATATAATTTCATATTTGTTAGTTTTTTATTGATTTTTTGAGAATTATTGCTTCTTCATGACGAGACGAATCCAAAAAGTATAAAATTATGATTAAAATCTAATTTTTTGAATAAAGACAAAAATAAGCCAATAAACTATTTTTTGTCTTTATTCAAAAAAATGGGGTTTGATCGTAATTTTTTACTTTGTAGATACCTCTCATCACAAAAAAGCAATAATCTTTAAAAAATCGACTAAAAACTAACTAATGCGAATTTTGTTTGAATAAGGACGAAAAAGCTTTCTGTCTTTAATTAAAATGCCAAACGAAGCCTAAAAGATATAAGAGTATGAAATAATGTATCTAATATAAAAGATTGTATATGTACTATATATGTAAGGATAAAAAAAAACTGTTTGTGTAGGTTATATATATTAGATATTGCAATAATATTAATGGAAAGTAAGTTGGTGCAGTTGGTAGGCATGTGATGTTAGAGACTTTAAGGTCTTGACTCTTGCTTGATTAATGAATTTGTCAGATATCAAGGGGTATTAGGGGGCATAACGTATGGACTCTTCAGACCCTGGCCGAAAATAATATCGCCGTTTGCCCTCTACTCCGGTCTTAGCCAACGAAGGGGATAACGAAGACCCTGGCATTTTGTCTTCCCAAACGCCGGATTAGAACTGGGCCCAGGTATAAAAGAGGGGTGTTAAGTTATCCTGGCCTCTTCTACTGCATCCAAACGGCCCCTTAGAGATAGCCAGGCTTACCTTGACCTTGTTAGGTAATTATGAGGACGACGTGTGATAGGACGTTTATACGTGGAATTTCTATTGAAGGCAAAAAATAAAATTTGGATCGGATTACTAACAGATTTAATTTGATCCGATCAAATCTGTATTTAGATTACCAAATTTGAATTATCGGATTGACGTTATTAAATTCGGATCGAATCCGATACCTGGACTACCCTACATGAAAAACAATACTCCTCTTTAGAAACACCAACCATAAACTCTTCATAATTTGTGGGCATTAAGGGAACGCAAATGACCTCACCTAATAGGTCAAATTTAAAATTTAAATTAATTCACAAGAAGCTAGGGAATAAGCCTTGTAGCCTACGGTCTCTGACTTTTGGTTGCCTCTAAACTTGACTCTGTAGAATTTGAAAAGATAATTACGAAGCTGGAAAAAAAGGGGCCAAATGACCTTACCTAAGAGGGTTGTTGAGACCCCTTATAATGCATATCTATCATGTTCCTAAAAAAGAGGGTTGTTGAGATTTGACGTGTTTGTATTATACTGTATTATTTATAGAGTCGGTTTTGTATTACTCCATTTGATTGGAGTACATTGTAGTTGGGTCGTGGTCCCGTGGAATTGGGCGTGTTCATATTATTTAGTAACTTATTATTTATAGAGTCTGATACGGCCCGTGTTTTTTTCCAGACGATATACATTAGTCGGGGATTTGCGGAGTGTAGGTATATTAGTCAACCAGGGTTCAGATATTATTCATAATCTTGAATTCCAAATCTGCTACCCGTGAAACTCGAATCTTAATCGTCACTAGAAAGAGAAATGAACATTCCACCAGTGCTAGCATGGAAGTTCAGAGGTAGTTCGTGTTTATATTATATATTATTTGAAAAGTTGCATGGTTGGGTTTTGGGAGTTGGGCGCGTTTATATTGTAAGTATAATGATACACTCGTATTTTTTTAAGAGTCGGATATTGACAAATAGTCTGTGTTGTGAAGCAAGCAGAACTAATGGTGTTTGCTTTAGGTCTCTAGGATAAGCTTTTATTCAATTATTACATTATTATTACACTCATTTCTCTATTTATCTCTCATGGCTTATTACCCTAAAATCTCGGCTCAAAATCCAAACCATACAAGTTAGAGAAGGTCGGGCGTGGGATGTCTAAAAAACTTACTTGAAAAAATAAGCAATTGAATTATTTTTAATGCAATAACTATATTTTTCAATATTTAAATAGTCTAATAAAATTAAGTGCTTTAATTTTTAATCCGTTTGAATTGGTGCGAAGATCTTATTTTTCTAATTATTTTATCCTAAAGAATTATAATTAATATTTGACTTTAGGACTTTCAATAAGAACCTAAGAGAACCATAAAATCAAATAAAGATAAGATTTCTTTATTGCTGTTGAATTTCGAAAATCTACATTGCACTTATATTTTAATTATAAAGTCCAATAGCAATATATATAAGTGCAATGTAGATATAATTGGTACCAATCTGGTTGAGATCTATCTAAACCATCCTATTATATAAACAATTCAACATGCCAAACGATTAAACAACTTATTAGAAATACAAGGCAACCAATTAGAAATGTTGGGAAATCCCTCGCTCTTGGGGGATGCCCTCTGCGTCCATGACGATATACTAGGGTGTATGTGCGACTTGTTTAGTGGGACAAAAGAAAGAAAACCATTTCGTCCATTCTCAATGATTAGTACCACTGCAGGATAAAATGCACCTTTAAAATGAGAAAATTGTTCGATATATTTAACGAATACATAAAACTGTTATGATTAAGAATTTGGAGGAGAATTTGTGCTTTGAAACTGAATGAATGTGTGTATTCAATAATTCACGCAATACATTAAACTTCCTTCATGAGATCTCCAATTAACACAAATTGGGTTACCTTCGTAAGTGACTCCCTCTGGGCTTAACACCCATCCCTTTTGACATCATATATTGCAACCGATCCTGCGTACGACATAAGTGTGTGGAACAAAAACGTGTGCAATATCCCTGTAACATTTTTTTTTTTAATCAGAAGCTTTTTCGTACATTTTAAAAGTGAGATATCACAACTGGATAATTTTATTTATTAAGAAATCACAATTCTCAACACCTTATTATAATGAATTCAAAAGCCTTTTTTGCAATTCTTGGAGAAAAAAGTAACCTATCCAGATATACGTGTAACGTGGATCAAGTAATTAATAAAGGGTAGTGATTTTGCCACACCCTTTTTTGATAATGCCACACCCTACCAGTGTATTTTTTGGTGCAATAATACACTTACAGGGTGTGGCATTATCAAAAAAGGGTGTGACAAAATCATTTCCCTTAATAAAAAAAGTCATGAGAGTCATTAGAGTACTGTAGTTGTTGAATTCGGGGACGGCGGAGGAAGAAAAGAATCATGAGAGTCCGTGCAAGTGTGATCGTTAAAAATGTGACAAAACGTACGTCTCATAAGTCTAGGACCACTTTTCTAAGTAGAATATTCTCATGTCAGGTTTGATCCAAACAAACTGGACTTTTGTTGTTCCCGAGTTGTTAATTAAAAAACGAAAACCGACTGTACCGTAGGGAAAATGAACCGACGGTCGCGCCGGACTGTCTCCGGCAACCGGACGGCCAATCCAAGCAGTCCAAAAAAAAAAATTTTAAAAATAAAGTGGGTCTTTGCAGGAATCAACAGCATCCAACATGCGTAGATTCTCGATCCAAATACTTATTTTTTCGTATAAACATGTATATACAAAAAAAATAGGTATTTAGATTGAGTACCTACGCATGTCGGATGCCGTTGATTCTAGCGTAGAGCCACTCGGTTTTTTTTAAAAACAAATTTTGGACAAGTCTAATCGACCGTCCGGTGGCCGGAGACTGTTTTGGTGACTGTCGATGCCTTTTTGCTATGCTATTGGCCAACCAATAGCATTACTCAATAAACGAAAAGTGAGATGTGTAATAACTCTGAATTTTATGGAATAAAAAGTTATTTTTATTATTCGAGTTATTTATTTTAATTGCTTGAATTGCGTAAATTCTTAAATTTTGCCATAATTGCACTTTGGTCCCTCAAGTTTCAATTCTTGCGCTTTAGTCCTACTTAGCAAGCCTAGTTAGCATCCAACTATCCGGTTAGGGTAACTAAACCGAAAAGTTCCCTAGTCTTGACAAAATTACCGTTTTGCCCCTCATTGGAACTTTTGAACCTTTTGGACCCTAGACTTTATATTTTGATATTCTTTTTCTTTTAATCTACTTTATTAATTTCTTTGACCATTGGACAATAATGGTTAGGAGGATTATTATCCATTGGGTAATAGAATCCCAATTGTTTATATTAAAAAGTAAACTTACTTTATTGTACTTTTTGATTACTTTATTAATTTCTTTGGCCTAATAACTATTATCCATTGGATAATAGATGTTAGGGAAAGATTTGTCCATTGGATAAAGGGGTAAATCTTTCTAAGTACTATTAGACCATTTAATTAATTACTTTCCTTAATTTGGGGAAAAGTACTATTACTTTAATCAAAAGTAAATAGTGACCAAAGTACCCTTTAATTATTCTTTATTGGGATTTTTCCTACCTTTATGCATGTATATATATATGTGTATATATGTATTGTACCTAGGATGATTATTCTAATGCCTAAAGTACCCTAGGATTAATTGTTAGTTGGTGAGTGAATCCTAGTCTTTATTCACCTTGGATTTTAAAGTACCAAGAACCAATTGTTTATTTGATTTTCTTACATTCATATGACATATATGCATACATATATATGCTTGTACCTTGCAAGAGGAGAGAGAGAGAGAGAGAGAGAGAGAGAGAGAGAGAACCCGAGAGAGAGAGAGAGAGAGAGGCCGAGAGAGAGAGAGAGAAGAGAGAGGAGAGAGAGAGGAAGGAGAGAGGGAAGAAGATTTGATATTGGCCTTGGTTTGATTTGTGATGTGTACTTCAAATCCATGAGATTTATTTCTTCCAAAATCAAATCCTTACACATTTGTACTCCAATATTTCCCTAGCAAACTTCTCAACCATTGGATTTTGTACAATTATCATCTCATCCCTCCATTTGTTCCAAGGATCTCACCAAGGTACACCATAGCCTTGCAACCTAGGATTTTCCATTGATTTTACATTGATTTTTCCATTTAAGTTGGAATTTTCTTAACCCTTTGATCATGTACCAATCTCATCTCATCCCTCCATTTGATTCAAGAATCCAATCTAGTACTAACCTAGCCATGCAAGTCTAGGATTTTTCCTTGATTCATGCTTCAAAGTTGGATTTGTTTTGATTAAAAATTGGGGAATGGAGGAGAGAGAGAGGGCCGGCCATAGAGAGAGAGGGGGCACCCCTTACCTATAAATAAAAGCTCATTCTCACTTGAAAATTCACACCTCAAAGCAATTGCTCCTCCTTCTCTCTAGAAATTCCAAGTTTCTTTGTTCTTAGTTCAAAGTTTCCTTTGTTTTTGTAAGTTCTTGAGTGAAACCCCCGAGCCACTTCCAAAACCACCCGACGGTTCTAAAAGTAGAGTAGTAGTAGTTAGTTAGTTGTTTCTAGGGAAAGTTTTCCAAAACTTTTCCTTTCGAAGCAATCGGAGGGCCGTTACGCTGCCGAATTTCACCCGACGTTCAAGCCACCGCCAAGAAGAACGGTAGTTGTCCTTATCTATCTAGTAGTAATCTTATCTAGTTTTCAAAAGCTTACTTTGATTTTGTAAAGAAGTTGTGATCTTACTTTGAAATTCTCTACTTAATTTGTATGAGCTTAAAAGTGACTTTGTTTGTTGTTTGAAAAGTAAAAATGCATGTTCATGTTGTTTTTGGTATTCAAGCATGCTACGTGGCTTAGATGTTGTTATTTTACTATTTCAAAGTTGGAATGATGCATGTTGTTTGTAAAAGTCTTACACGCGGAGTCTTCCATGCAAACGTGACACGAAAACCAAGAAAGTAGAAACATGGCACCTAGGGTGTGTTTAACAAGGTTGTTGTGTTTTCCCGGTTGGAAAATATCTTCGAAACTATGTAATGACTATTTCAAGAGTATTACGTAAGTGTGTGTGTGTGCCAATGGGAACCCGGTGCGGCGGAACCATTGTGAGGATACTCGAGAAACCGGAACAGCGGAATCGAGGTTGGGTGTGTTTGTGGCTTGGTATCCGCGTTACGGAGCCAATGCATGTGTGCCAATGGGAACCCGGTGCGGCGGAACCATTGTGAGGATACTCAAGAGCCCGGAACGGCGGAATCGAGGTTGGGTGAGTTAAAAAGGTGTTTTTGATAAAGTATAACAATGAAAAGGTTAACGATGAGTCAAACGCCAACGGTAGTTACAAGCGAATGTAAACATGTTAGCTTATTGCCTTCATCCCCTGCTTATGTACTTATCATGTGGAAATCGATGTTCATAAAGTAGGATATACTATTGAGCTTTCGTAGCTCATGGTGTTGCCTTTGTGGTGACCCTGGCATATTATATGGGTGGCGACGCCGGTATAATATGTCAGATTTGATAGACGAACAGGGGGAGCTATTCACTTTGGAGGCGTACGGAGCCGAAGAACTCGCTAGGCTGGAGGAACAAGAGGAGCCATAGAATAGGACCTCTTAGTTTCTTTTTGAACTTCAAATGCTCCTATGTGAGCCGTTTTGTAATAATGAGCAGTGACTCAGTATTTCTGTAATAAATTTCCTTTATTAACGTACCTAAAATTTAGGGGCGTTACAAGATGTTACATGCACTACACCATCCATTATATTTTTTATGGAGGTCACTCAAGATTTCACCAAAATACAAAAAAAAAAATCCAAAAGTTTTAAAATAATATTTTATGAGGGCCTATAAAAAACGCAACTTTAACGTACATCAGTAATACTTACCGGTACCCGTTAGAATTGATTTTTTACAGAGCCCCTTAAAATATTATTTTAAAATTTATAAATATTTTTTTATATTTTCTATGACATCCGAAATGAGCTCCCATAGAGATGGGACAAGACCATGTGCAAGTTAGAAAAATCACTTTCGGCAGCGCCATTTGAAATTTAGGGGTTGTTCTTCTAAAAAAGCCATTGGCTTTCCCTTCAAAAATAAGCCAAATAAATCCAAAAAAAACGAAAATAAGTCAATAAGCAATTTGTTTCGTCTTTATTCAAAAAAAATTAGATTTTGGTCAAAAAATTTTACTTTTTAGATTTCTCTCGTCGTGAGGATGCAATAATCCCCAAAAAATTGACAATAAGCCACATGATACGAAAAAAATTTGAATAAGGACGAAAAATAAGCCACTTTGGCTTATTTGTCCGAACACCCCCATAGTCTTCGTTGAAAAATCAAACTTATCTACTCTAATGCCTCTTGGAGAAA
>BPLS01000589.1:361523-373835 GCA_019656275.1 Rhododendron kiyosumense
GAAACAGATCAATCTATGCTTTTTAAGAAACCAAATCAGAAGATAAATCTAAAAATCAAAAACACTTTTTTCTACATGTGATGGAGTGAGCGCGTAGATTATTATGCGGATTAGGTGTACCTACGTTAGACAAAAGAGAGCTGGGACTGTTAAAATTTTTAATTTTCTCTCATCGTCTTACAATTTTAGGCTCCATTTATTTTGACGTATTTTACCTATTTTTTGGTGTTTTACCAATTTCAAACCGCTAGAAACCATGCCAAATCCCTCACAACGGAGTACAATACTGTACCCAAAAAAATTACATCATCAAAACACATACAGTTAATTCTTTCTCTGGTAAATCTAATGCGTTTAATTCATTCCAACTTGTCTTGGTTCCACACCCACAGTAATTCCATTCCCCGGTATTATAGTATATGAATATGTTACTCAGTGTTAATTAGTGTGCATGGTCTCTATAAAGTAAATTTTGTTGGTCTCTTCTAAGTCACTATTTTAAATTTCTTTTCAACCTTCCAATGTATAATAACTATTACTATTTATTTAAGTAAATTTTTTTGGTCTCTTCTAAGTCTCTATTTTAAATTTCTTTTCAACCGTCCAATGTATATAACTATGATTTCTATAAAATTAATTTGTTGGTCTCTTCTAAGTCACTATTTTTAATTTCTTTTCAACCTTCCAATGCATAACGTAATAATATCTACATGTTCAAGAATTTGTTATTTTGAAATCACGTGAATGTGAATGAGCTTCAAATTAGAAAAGATTAATAGAGAAAGAAAAAGTACTAACGGGATTGGGAGATGCTGCCAAGCGGGAGTGCTCAGCAGCTTTGCTAAGCGGCCGCGTGTTCATCTCGATAATCGACGATTAAAATCTTGACCGAGCAATGAACGATTTAGATCGGTATGCATTCAGATTTAATCCGAACTGTCTGTGCCAAAATGAACGACCGAATACTGTTCAGCACGCTACTCAACAGGATTGCTTGGCAGCATCCCGTGTCGGGTAGTGAATGAATCCTTGGGGGACGACAGAGGAAGGAAAGCTGAGTCTTGCATGAGAGTGGTTGGTAAAACAGAAAGGACAAAAATGTCTCCATGTGTAGGCCCACTTTATAAAAGTAGAGTAGTAGACGACTATTATGTGATGTAGGAGGGTGTTCCAACAGTAGAAGAGAATGTTGTCGTGTCAGGTGCCCTTGTTCCAAACATGCAAACTTAATTGACTTTTCATGTTAGATTACCCGTGATCCATTTAATTTTGGCATAATCACGTACGCTGTTCAAACCAAAAATAAACAACAAAAAATTTCACCAATCTCAAACCAATAATTACATACTACTATTAATTTTAAGAAAAGTTAGAAAGCAGAATTCCCAAAAACGTAAAAAAAAAAATAATAATAATAATAATAATAATAATAACCACACAAGATACTAACATTAATAAACATTCAATATTCGATAATCAGATACAGTCCTAAAATATCATATCGATCATCACATCGTATTCCTCTCTCTCTTCCTGCAAACTTCATCTTCAAATGTAGAATTATCAAGTTCCTGGAAAAAATATATAGAGTACATCAAAGTTAAACCAAAATATTAGATAAGACATATATTTTCCGAATAAAAAATTCAATGGACGCAGATTTAAAAACCATTCTGTGATAACAATATCCTTGTCTCTTTTTTTGGAACCGGATAAAAATAAAGACTGTTTAGAGAAATTCGTTGAAACGATTTCCACCTCAAGACATAGATCTGAAGCTTCAGTTCAAAATTTTGGGATCAAATTCAACACAGTATATCAACCGATAAGTTCAGATTTCGGAGAGAGAGAGAGAGAGAGAGAGAGAGAGAGAGAGAGGCGGGTGGAGGAAGTTTTAGAGAGAGAAAAGTGGATGCATATAAAACTATAAACTGAGTATATGAATAACGGAATATTTAATTACCGGATTAAGACTCATACGGCGAAGGATGTGGTATTGAAATCCCATAGACAAGAGGTGTATAGCGGCCTATGTGATGGTCTCTCTGGCGGTGGGTGCCCATACGGTGACTGGGGTGCAGGTGGTGGTGGTCGATGACACCATTTGCGACAAAGAAGCGAAAGGAACACAATCGTAGCAGCGATAATCCCCAGGACAATCCTACCAGAGCGACCCAACAGGAACGAATGCACGGATAACGTGGTCCCGGGCTGTGGCGGCGATGCTGGTGAGACGTGAGATTTTGGTGGAGTACTGTTTGGTGGTGGTGGTGGTGAGCAGTGAGTTTTCGTTGACGTACTGTTTGGTGGTGGTGGTGGTGGTGGTGTTGAGAAGTGAGCATGTTGTGGAGTTGTTTTTCGTGGTGATGTTGGCGGGAAGTGAGTTTTTTTAGGTGGTGATGGCGGCATTATGTGAGGTTTTGGTGGAGCTGTTTTTGGTGGTGAGGGGTAAATTTGGTTTGGTGGTGACGATGGTGGTGAGAAATGATCTTTTGGGGGTGGGAGGTGGCGGTGATGGTGCTTAGCAGTAGAGAGGGGAGGAAGGGAGAATAAGATAAGGAGAGTACCCAATACTAACCACCCCATTTTTTGAGTTGCAACGAAAAAGAGAGGCCAGGGTCCTGGGTATTTATACCGGACCTTAATTATATCAAGCCGCCAGCGGCAAGCTCGATATATGCCGTTAAATAAACGGCTTGTGGTTGTGCACAATATTTATCCGCGTAGAAAAAACACACAAAGTCAAGGAAAAGGCGCGGATGATCAAAAAGGAAAAGGCGTGTTTTCTAAAAAATATTGCAAAACTACTATGCACGGCATGCATTGCATGTACGTACGACCCCAATGGGTAATTGAGTATCTTCTTCTTCTAATTTTATATATCATTTCCACCAATGTCTCTGCCAGATTATCCTATGTATGTAATTTCTCTATGTAAAAGTCAAAGATTTGACTATCAAGCTATTTGTGTGTAGATTTCTATCTAGAAGGACCCCTTACGATCATTTGGAAGATCCTCGATCATATGGATATTTTCTTCCTTGAGGAAATTAGTTATTCGGGTAGATATATAACTTCAATTCTGAAATAAAAAAAAATTAAAAAGCTTGGTTTTTCCTTTTTCTAGAGATATAGGGGAGACTTGGGGGGGCTGATGTCCCTTCAAGGGACAGCAGCGTGCTGTCCCGGCCGAGGGGGCCCTGCTCCAATCTTGATCCGACAATCGAAAACGTTCACTATGTAGAACTCGTCGAGTTGAACAAGTATGCAAAAAATCAGTTTGATCGGATATCTTTAAGTACCTGATCGGAACACATATAACTTGCCATTAATGGGTTCTAGTAGATTTGATCCAGTGTTTCAGATCTGTTCTTTTTAAGACAAAAAGGTTTCGATTGGACACTTAATGATATTCGATCGAGCTGATTTTTTTACATATTTGTTTAACTCGACGAGCTCTACGAAGTGAACGTTTCCGATCGTCGGAGCGAGACCGGAACAGGGCCCCCTTGGCTGGGACAGCAGCCTCCCAAGTTCCTTGATATAGATAGTTGAAATATATTTGTGTGTAGATTTCAATCTATAAGGACCCATATAATTCTGGCATAGAATGTTTTTGCTACAGTTTTCTATTGTTCCTCGCCATATATATCCTAACCAGCTAAAAAAAACTAATTATAACTTTTACTTGGTAATACCGATTATATGCAATATGGATCTTATTTGATAGGTTTCAATGAGCTCTTTTAAACGGTGTTTTTAAAATACCTAAATATTATAGATTGCAAGATATAATCAATTGAAATATGGCACAGACTCCCAAAAGGGACAAAATAATTGGGACAAAGGGAGTATTTACCAAATCTCGGCCGTCCAAAAAGTGTTTTGATTGATCCAAATTAAAGACAAACTATTAACAATAAATGATATTTATTATCTGCCGGTCAAAGATTAAAAACATTTCTCAACCATTGATTGTCGAAATAGACAGGTGAAATTTGTGCGTTTTTTGTGAATAACTTATTCACAACCCCTCCGTTAATAAGTTTCTCTCTTAATTCATACCACATATTGTCTTGTTAGCACACACACATTCCATTTTGCGCCAAATCGTACGTTAGCGTAGTACGTTCCGATTACGTTGGCCGTCAAAATAGAAAATGGACATCAAAAGTTGGATTATTCGGAATTTTGTGGTGGGGTTAACCCAGTTGGGATTTTTTTTTTTTTTTTCTTTCACACTTAATTTATACATCAATGTTGGTTAGGGAGGAAGTTATTCACATGGGTTAGACTGGATATAGTCTTGAACTCACAAAAGCTCACGACGATATAGTTCTGAACTCACAAACGCTCACGACAAAACTCGAATCTTGATCCTTGAACTCACAAACGCTCACAATGGGACTCAAACCCTAATTTTTCATGAAGGAGAATAAGGAGTTGTCATTGGGCTGCAAGCTCATTAGTAGTAATTGGGTTCAACCAACCAGCTAGCGTTATTTAACTACTTAATTAGAGCTGAACACACGGAGTTAGAAGAACAAAAGTTGCGTGTGGGATGTCTAAATTGAAAAAAGATAAAAAGTTGCGTGTGGGATGTCTAAATCCGAGAGCCTCCAACCGTCCAACGATTCCTTTGGAAGTCGACTTCGCAGGGCCTAGGCGTGGATCGAATTTGTTGGTAGGAATCTTTATCCTCTCGAAGTGAAAATAAAAGGAAGCTTCACAAGAAGATAAAAATGTTAAAGGCTTCGAAGGCTTAGGCAATTAGGGTTTTGGTGGATGAGGCTTGCCTTTTAGAGTTGTGTTGCTTGTTTGAAGTGTGCATTAAGCATCATCAGATATCTCTTTTGCTTTGTTTAGATTTTTTAATTTTTTAATTTGCTTTTTGTTTGCCTCAGGTATGCCCCTTGTAAACATGTACATTCGGTTATCCTTTTTTAATTTTAAGTTTATTTACCAAAAAAATTTTGAAAAAAGAGTACTTGAGTCCTTTTCATCGTTAGTACTAATTAATTATTGGGTTCTACTACTAGTTTAAAAAAAACAAAAACAAAAACTAGAAGTGGTGCAATATAGGATGAAATAGTTTTTTTTTTTTTTGGTCTTCAATCTTATAACGAAATTAAAAAATAAGAAATTGAATTAGTTTTACTCCAATAATGATTAAAACAAAAGAACGGAATTACTACTAATGATCCATATAAGCATTCAGAAGGTGGTAATTGTATTTGCTTCCCAAAAGAACGAAGAACAAAACATAGACGCCAATGAGGAAAGAAAAAAAAAATCACTAATCCATAACTGGAACGAAATCGACACCCGTTGCACTCGAAACATGCGGTTTCAGAATATACGTTCTATCAGAAGCGGATGGTAATAGCTCCAACCTGAAAGAATCGGGTCAGTGGTGGGCCGAGGGCAAAACCGACTCGTGCTCACACCTAACTGTATCAAATTTAGGTTTGGAAACGTCACCGCAACGTACACCGCCGTTTGTTGACTAAACTAGTGACGTCAACTACAACGTACACCGCCGTTTGTTGCCTAAAATTTTCTATTCCGTATTTGACCCGTAAAGTAAAAGAAAGGGTCGCTACAAAAGGTACAGTACAGCTGCTTGTTCTCAGTTCGCCGACAGTTAAATTAACTAGCAGGTGGCTGGGTGATAACTTTTGGCCCAAAGGCTAGGTGGGGCCACCACCTTTAATACGTGGAGGACCAAAGTGTTATTATTCTGGACTAAAGTGTTATTATTTTGGGTAATTTGTGGGTCTCAACTCTCAATTCCGGATACCTAGCAGGAAAAATTTCAAAATAGCACCTGACCTTTCACACAAATCACGCACAGGTACCTGACCTTTTAAAATTATCAAAAAAACACCTGACCTATTTAAAAACCCATCAATTTTACACCCGTCGTTAACTTTCCATCCAAAACAAACGGAAATGCTGAAAATGTGTATTTTGGCACGAATATTGGCAAAACAAGATTAAGGCTCATTTTGGCAAAACACAATATTATACTCATAAACAAGATTAAGGCTCGATTTGGCTTTAAAAGTCAATTAATAACTTAATTTTTATCTTTATCCAAAAGAAAAAAACGCATTGTTAGTTTTGCGTCAATACGAATCAATAAATTACAAAAATTACTTAACTTTTCAATCCAAGTCCACCCTAAATAAGGAATCAAGCTTTATTTAGTAATTAAATACACATAACTATGCAGCCAAATAAAATTACTTCGTATTAAAACAAAGGAAAAAAAAAAAACAAAAAATATAGAATAGTCAAGCTTAATTTAGTAATTAAATACCCATAATTTGGCACTTTTCACACCTACCCATGACTATTATATGTTTTTTGTTTTTGTCTTTTCCTTTGTTTAATACAGAATAATCTTATTTGGCTGCATAGTTATGAGTATTTAATTATTAAATTAAATTAAGCCTTGTCAAAAAAAATTATTAAATTAAGCTTGATTCCTTATTTAGGGTGGGTTTGGATTGAAAAGTTAAGTAATTTTTGTGACTTATTGATTCATCTTGACGCAAAACTAATAAATGCGCTTTTTTTCTTTTAAATAAAGACAAAAATTAAGTTATTAATTGACTTTTAAAGCCAAATCGAGTCTTAATCTTGTTTATGAGTATAATATTGTGTTTTGTCAAAGTGAACATTAATCTTGTTTTGACAATATTAGTGCCAAAATTCACATTTTCAGCGTTTCCGTTTGTTTTGGATGGAAAGTTAACGGCGGGTGTAAAATTGATGGGTTTTTAAATAGGTCAGGTATTTTTTTAATAATTTTAAAAGGTCAGGTGCCTGTGTGTGATTTGTGTGAAAGATCAGGTGCTATTTTGAAATTTTCCCTACCTAGCATTTCCCAACCTTTTATGGTTGGAGGACCAAAGGTGTTATTATTTTGGACTAAAGTGTTATTATTCAGGGTAATTTATGTGTCTCAATCCGGGATACGTAGCATTTCCCGTTCATACCAGAGCACAAATCTAGCCATGTGTTATGTGTACTTGACAAGCATTCTGGTTTCAATCATTCTACCTCTATACTCAAACACATACCCAATTACATACTCATATATATTCATAATTGGGTGAAGTTTACACACATTATACACATAGTGTGTATGGGACTCACCTTTATTATGAGTATAAGTGTGTAAGTAAGTGTAAAGTTGTCACGCCCTCGATTTTTAACATAAATATAAATGAATTTTATAATAAGCCGAGCCGAACCGAGCTGAGCTCCCGAGTAGCTCGGCTCACTTACTGCCCTACCCACCACCCTGCAGGATGAAGCAATTGAAGTTTTAAAGTCAAATAACATATTTGACCCTTTCACTTTTTCTATGTCTAGTGATTGGAAGTTTTACAGTCAAATTACATATTTGACCCTTTAAATTTTTCTATGGCTATCCACCACCCTGCAGGTTGAAGTGATTGATACCTTGTTCTTTTCATAATTCAAAAAGAAATTTTTAAAAAAAATTCTATAGATTTTTTCTACTTTCAACATTTCTCTTTTTATCTTTCTCCACTTATTACCCCTATTATTTTTTTAAAAAAATTTCGAACTCCAATCCAAACAAAGCACGAAGTTTTAAAGTCAAATTATATATTTGACCCTTTCACTTTTTCTATGGCTAGCGATTGATGTTTTAAAGTCAAATTACATATTTGACCCTTTCGCTTTTTAAATGGCTAGTGATTGATGCCTTGTTCTCTTTCAAATTCAAAAAGAATTTTTCAAAAAATTCTCCCTAAATTCTACCTAGATTTTTCCTACTTCCAACATTTCTCTCTCTATCTCTCTCCACTTATTACCCCTACAATTTTTCAAAAAAATTTTCAAAAACCAAACCAAACAAGACATGAAGTTTTAAAGTCAAATTACATATTTGACCCTTCCACTTTTTCTATGGCTACTCACCGCGCTCCAGCCAACGTAGCTGACGTGATGTGGTGGGCCCCAACTATTAATTACACTCTCCTTACCTCATTCGGTAGAAATACATAACTCTCTGCTCCCCATCTTTTAGCTGGGTTTGGATTAAAAAGTTGAGTAATTTATCTTTTTTGTTTTTTTTTTTAAAATTTTTCGCATTTGTTTATTTTGCGTCAAATTTATCTTTTAAATTTTGCGTCAAATTTTTAAAAAAATTGCGCCAAATCGTACCTTAGCGTAGTACGTTCCGATTACGTTGGCTGTCAACATAGAAAATGGACATCAAAAGTTGGATTATTCGGAATTTTGTGGTGGGGTTAACGCAGTTGTTGGGATTTTTGCTTTTTTTTTTTTTCTTTCACACTTAACTTATACATCAATGAAAGTTAGGGAGGAAGTTATTCACAGGAAATAGACTGGATATAGTCCTAAACTCACCAACGCTCACGACGATATAGTTCTGAACTCACAAACGCTCACAACAAAACTCGAATCTTGATCCTTAAACTCACAAACGCTCATAATGGGACTCAAACCCTGATTTTCCACAGAGGAGAATAAGGAGTTATCATTGGGCTGCAAGCTCATTAGTAGTAATTGGGTTCAACCAACCAGCTACGTTATTTAACTACTTAATTAGAGCTGAACACACGGAGTTAGAAGAACAAAATTTGCGTGTGGGTTGTCTAAATGGAAAAAAGATAAAAAGATGAGTGTGGGATGTCTAAATCCGAGAGTTTCCAACGATTCCTTTGGAAGGCGACTTCGTAGGGCCTAGGCATGGCTTGAATGCGTTGGTAGGAGAATCTTTATCCTCTTGAATTGAAAATAAAAGGAAGCTTCACAAGAAGATGAAAATGTTAAAGGCTTCGAAGGCATAGGCAGTTAGGACTTAGGTGGATGAGGCTTGTCTTTTAGAGTTATGTTGCATCTTTGGAGTGGGCATTGAGCGTCATCAGATATCTCTTTTGCTTTGTTTAGATTTTTTAGTTTTTTTATTTGCTTTTTGTTTGCCTCGGGTATGCCCCTTGTAAACATGTACATTCAGTTATCTATTTTTAATTTTAAGTTAATTTACCAAAAAAATTTTGAAAAAATAGTACTTGAGTCCTTTTCATCGTTAGTAATTAATTATTGGGTTCTACTACTAGTTTAAAAAAAAAAAAAAAAAAACTAGAAGTGATGCGATATAGGATGAAAAAGGTTTTTTTTTTTTTTTGTCTTCAATCTTATAACGAAATTAAAAAATAAGAAATTGAATTAATTTTACTCCAATAATGATTAAAACAAAAGAACGGAATTACTACTATGATCCATATAAGCATTCATAAGGTGGTAACTGTATTTGCCTACCAAAAGAACGAAGAACAAAACATAGACGCCAATGAGGAAAGAAAAAAAAAAATCACTAATTAATCCATAACTGGGACGAAATCGACACCCGTTGCACCCCAAAATGCGGTTTCAGAATATATGTTCGGTCAGAAACGGATGGTAATAGCTTCAACCCGAAGGAATTGGGTCAGTGGTGGGCTAAGTGCAAAACCGACTCATGCTCACCCCTAGTTGTATCAAATTTAGGTTTGGAAACGTCACCGCAGGAGTGAATCACCACTCGCATCAGGAGGGAATTGTTCTAGGGGCCGATAGACCAGTTGTTCGGTTCGACCAGGTTAATTTATATGAAAGGAAAGTCTATTCACACTCCCACTTTACAACATACTTTATAATCGATTGGTTACATTAGCATATAGGTTCCTTAATTTTGTTGATCAAAAATGTTCACCTCTTGAGCACGTTTGAAATACACCTCATGAGCATGTTTAAAATACTACTACTTGTCAGATTTTTTTTTTTGGAAAAATTTCAATTAACAATAGGTGAAGTAGTCTTTAAAATATATATTAACCAAATTTGAGTGATTTAGATAAGTGACGTGGGATAAAGGAACATTCCCTTTCACTTGCGAATGCACATTGAGGTACGAATTGAGAAGACCATGAGATTTGACTCAGGCCGGCGACGGAGAGTAGATTATTTGAGATGAGGCACCCAAGACATATCTCTGATATCATTTTAAATTTTTTTAATTTTTGTAAAATTTTAATCTAAAATTAATTGGCTAGATGTGTGCTGTTGCTCCATGGCGCAGAAAAGAATATTTCAGTGTCATGATTGTCATCCAATGGTGATTAAAAAAAAAAAAAAAGTGTCATCCGATGTGACTTAATAGTGACGTCAACTACAACGTTTCCGCCGTTTGTTTACTAAAATTTTCTACTCCGTACATTTAGACCCGTAAAGTCAAAGAAAGGGTCGCAACAAAAGGGACAGCTGCTTTTTCTCGAAGTTCGCGGACATTCTTTTTTGGGTAATACTAATTAATTAACTGAAAAAACTACAACCGTTGCCGTCGCTGTCACCGTCATATTCTTGACCTGGATATTTTATGCAAGTGTTCATACCGGGAAATGCTAGTACCCGGAATTGAGACACATAATAATAACACCTTTGGTCCAAAATAATAATAACACCTTTGGTCCTCCACCCATAAAAGGCTGTGGCCACACCCACTAACTCATTATAATAAGTATTTCAAAAATAAAATCATTAGCGAAACAGGACCTAAGATCGAACTTACGGGAGAAGATACAGTCTAATTTTATTAATGTCTAGTTCGATGCAATTTTGGCCCGGGCCCACAATAGCAATCGAAATTATTCACTTTATAAAACTCGTTAAGTATGTCATCCACACAAAAAGTTATATTTATTGAAGATAGATAGGTATATAGCCAAACCATATTTGTATAAGATAAATGTGATTGACAAAAAATAAATCGGAACTCGTAATTGTCAAGTAGTAATGGTGAAGGCTCTTCAATCTCAGAGCATTTCCAATAGTCTAGTCAGATCTTGTTTTCAGCAGATTTTGACGAGTTTCACTCCGAAATCAACTCCCACCAGCCTCGTCGCCGTCCTCGTCGGTTTCTAGTTTGCTACAGTACATCGCCACCACCAGCGAGGTATTGTAGCACTTGCGCCCCCCTCTCTCTCTCTCTCTGGACTGTTGAAAGTTGAAGGGTTTGAGATCGATAGATTTCCGGTGAGCTAGGGTCATCGAGCACTGTCACAACCACCAGATTGTCGCCGTCGTCGTCTGGCTCCGGCGGCGAAGGTAAGAAAGGTTACCTCCTCTCTCTCTCTTCCCTTCTTCTACGATTTGGTACAACTTTTCCGGCAAGGGTCTTCAATTTGGATTTCTGATTTGCCGGATTTTGGTGGGTTTTCTCCTTGCTTGGTTTGTGGATTCGTGTGTGCGTTAGAGAGAGATGGATTGCTGGTATGGTTGGAAGTTTGCGATTTGATTCCGGCGAGTTTTCCGGTCAAGATAGTGGTGGTGGTGACTGTTATTTTTTTTTTAATTAAAAGGAGTTGGAATTTGAGTAGTCAATTGCCTAGGTTGTTGGATAGTAAAATTTTTTTGGTGGCTAGACAAAATAAAATTGTGCACTTTTTCTAGACAAATTGCTTAGGATGCCATTGAGGCTATTGGAGATGCTCTCAGCTCAATACAAATTAGATTCAGCTCGTCAAACTCCAGCTGGCCTGTGGATTATTGTACCCGACCGATCACGTTCGTGTAGTAGGTAGCAACTCCGTGTGGAGTCTGTGGACCATACTACCTAACGATTACGTTATCGGCTTATCGCACGACCCTGAATTATCCGTGAATCGCGTTTGTTTTTTTTTTTAATCATGAAATTATATTATAAACAAGAAAAGGGGGAAGGAAATCTAATAAAAACTTGGATGAACATCACAAAGGGCAAAAGTCCAAAACAACCGATGGTCTACAGGGTCCACAACGAAAAAAGGAAGAAAAAATGACGGCCCATGACGTATTTTGATAATTAATACCTGCCAAGGACATACTAATACCGTTTGTTAATACTTAAAAAAAAAAATTGACTTTAATTCCACCATACAATAATCAGAGACCAAACCTCCAACTTTTGTTAGGAAACCCGTTATCAAACCACCAACTTGCTAAATTTGCTACGATCGATTAAGAAACGCACCTGTTTTAGATTCCACCCTTCAATAATCAGGAGACCAAATCTCCCAAGAAAATTGACTTTAATTCCACCATACAATAATCAGAGACCAAACCTCCAACTTTTGTTAGGAAACCCGTTATCAAACCACCAACTTGCTAAATTTGCTACGATCGATTAAGAAACGCACCTGTTTTAGATTCCACCCTTCAATAATCAGGAGACCAAATCTCCCAAGAAAATTGACTTTAATTCCACCATACAATAATCAGAGACCAAACCTC
>BPLS01000589.1:380720-396796 GCA_019656275.1 Rhododendron kiyosumense
TCTCTCTCTCTCTCTCTCTCTCTCTCTCTCTCTCTCTCTCTCTCTCTCTCTCTCAAAGCCACCAGATTTGTACTGCAAATCACTGCGTCGTCATCGCCCTCGCCGTCGTTGGCTCCGACGAAGGTGAGCACAGATTTCCGGCGGGATTCATGGTTGTATGCATTTTGCGATTTTCTACAGATTTTATGATTGTATGGGTTTAAATTGGTGGGTTTTGTGATCTGTGATTGTACCAGTGATTTTGATAGGTTTTCCGGTGGGTTTTGTGATCGGCAAGTTGAGTGATTGTGGGTTTGATTATTAACTTTTCCAGTGGGTTTCTCGACTGCTATGGGTTTGGTTTTGCAGACATTGTGGGTTTGATTTTGTGCTATTATCTGGTTTTTTTTTTCAGTAAATATTTTTTGATTTGGATAGGCATTTGCTTAGGCTATTGGAAGAGAGATGTATTTTGTGACTAGATAATGTAGAATTTTGGTGTTTTTGGTAGGCAATTTGCTTAGATTCATGTTGAGGCTATTGGAGATGCTCTTAGTATTTATAGAGCCGATAGTGAATACAAATATTATGAATTCCTACACGAATGTTAGGAATTATTAGGTAGGCTATTCAAGGTGGGTGCTGCTTGTCCTCCCTGAGTTTGAGTTGGTCAGAAAATTAAGTAATTAAACTAATTAATTAAGGAAACAATTGAGAACGACTTTTCTTGCGAGCCGAAGAGAATCTGTAAAAACATAGGAGTAGTAAATGAAATGAAAGCAAACAGCAATTTATATTCCAATTCTTCCACCGAATTAGATGTTAGTGGAATCTCTCTGGTATATATAGGAATAGGAATAGGAATAGGAAGAGTGGATTCGATTATAAAGAAAGTAAGTTTGGACGGCAGAAGGAATTATACTATATGTTAGGATCGATCAGAAGAAAAGCCAATCGAGAAGATACAATGATCAAGAATATGCCACGTACAGATAATCTAATCAAACTGGGCTAAACATATACTAGTAGATATTAGTAGAGACTTTCTGTTTCTGTAGGTAGAGAATGAGCTTTATGGTGCAGATATTTATGTAGTACGCCCGCCAGTAGAAGTAATTACGAATACTACTCCATACCTACCCGAAGATATGCTTATGTAGAAAGCAAGCAAAGCATTAACAACAAAATAAGCAGCATATCTAATCTAAACTAGAATTTGGGTTTTGTTAAACAAAAACCATGGGATCAAGAACGTACCTACTTGTACTGATCGAATGCTTTTACAGTTATCAATAAGGATCCGGATACTCTGTGAGAATCTGTCTGTGTGAGCATCATGTGAGAGTTTTAGGGGATAAAAGTTAACGGAGAGAAAACCCAACCGTTCACGACGATTCCACAAGAAACTGTTCTCAACCCCTCTCGCCCAATGCCGATCATTACCTCTTCCTCCGTTCCACCACGATTCCTGCAAAAGTCCCAAATTGTTTTCTTTCTTCTTCTCCGTAATTCCTAGCCTCTCTGGATCTGATTTTCATCCGGCAAAAACCTCCAAATTAAAGTTGAGATCTTCTCCATCAGCAGAGGCAATATTCTTCTTCCTCTCCTTTCTTAGTTTTTTCCAAGTTAGGGAAAAGACTACAATACACACAATTTATTTGGGTGTATATCATATGCACCTCTTAAAATATTATGAATTGTAGAAAAAATGTTACGAATCATATTCTTAAAAAGTTACGAATCGTATAAAGGTTACGAGATACACCAAAATGTTATGAATCATAATGAAAATATTACGAATCGTACTGCTGAAAGATTATGAATACTAGAACAAAAGTTATAAAACATACTAAAATATTATGAATGAATTATAAAATAAGTGCATATGGTACATTTTTTTAAAAGGTGTGTTTATAGACTTTTTCATTCGTTTGAGGGTTTTTGCTGTTTTCTCCCTTTTTTTGTTTCCAATCTATGAAGCAGAAAACAATAGTGGATTTTTCCAGTCACAGTGATGAATCAATAAACAGAAAGGCAAATTTTCGGCTGAATTAGGCCCCGTTCCGCAAAACAAAATAAGTTCTTATTTTTTAAGAAGGTGATTTCAAGTTCAAAAATCATGTGTTTATACAAATTATTTTTATATCAATATGGATCTTATTTGATAGATCTCATTGAGATCTTTAATACGGTGCAAAAAAAATTGAAAAATTATTTTTCATTTACATTATTTTTAAGTTTGAAGTTTGAAAATGTGAAATAAGTACTTATTTTTTAAGAATGTGTTCTGGAACGGAGCCTTAGACTGAGTTGTTTTTTCTTTGTTTGATGGGAATGTGAGAGATTGTATGAACTGAGAAGAAAGAAACGACTAGGAGTGAAATGGAGAAGAAAGGACTGGGGTTTCTCTCCGTTAAACTTTAATCCCCGCGTCATTTGGATGTGAAAAAAACAAAAATATACTCCAACAACAATCTAAACACAACATTAAACACAATCTCTCATATACATATGAGTTCTATACATACCACTATTTGTGAGTCCCAGACGTATATGTGAAAAATTGTGTAAATTATTATATGAATATCATTGTTGTGGAAACAAAAAAAAGGACTGCTGTGAGCCGTTGGATATCTTCAAATAATGTGTTTCACAGAATATCTGGATCCGCGTGAAGCATGGGGTAAACTCTACCTACTCCCTGTTTCTAAGAGTCTAAGGTACGCAAAAGGGAAACTTCCACGAAAAAACACAGATATAACTTCTCCTTTCCCTTTTCCCTTCCGTAGCCACCACAACTCTTCCTCATCTTCTCCTTCCCCCCTTTCCTGTGGGTTTCATATCCGTGTGCAGCAGCGAAAGGGAGAGGCCATAGTACTATCGACTCTCTTTTTTTTATTTTTTTCTCTCTTTTGTTTCTTTATATCTACGACTTGTTGTCTGATTTATGAGAGTTTTGTCTCTCGTTCAACGAGAGATACTAGTTTCGTTTTTGGACAAAAATTTCTACAAATCGAATTCTCTCAATCAAGATTGTTTCACAACGATATCTGTGCTTCAGCATTCTGTTCTTACACGATGTCTTTGACGAGGCAACCCGTGGCGGCTTGACAAATCTGTAATTCTTGAAAGTTTATTAGTGCGTTCATATTTGGGTAAAGTGCATTTGATCGTTTGGATATTTGAAGTCTTTTGTCCTTAATTTTGTACTTTTTCTCATTTGAAACTCCTAATTATCAATACAATCTTTTCACTTTTGATAAAAAAATAAAAAAAAAAAGACTTCTCCTTTGTAATTCAATTCTACCTACCACTACTTGGTTGAGATATTGGTGCCGTTCCACTTTTTATATAAATTTTCTTTTTAAAAAAAAGTAATTTCAA
This sequence comes from Rhododendron kiyosumense, assembly GCA_019656275.1. NCBI lineage: Eukaryota > Viridiplantae > Streptophyta > Magnoliopsida > Ericales > Ericaceae > Rhododendron > Rhododendron kiyosumense. The sequence goes on from BPLS01000589.1 coordinate 384,084, forward strand.
ACTAAAAAATTATGTATTTACGTAAATGATTTTTCTAACAATATGAAACTTGTTTGATAGATCTCATTAAGATATTTTAAACGGTGCAAAAAAATTCAAAAATTTATTTTCATTTTAATTATATTTGAGTTTGAAATTATCTTTTTTTTGAAAAAGAAAGTTTTTTGAGAAAGAAAGTTTTTTGAGAAAGAGGAACGAAGCCTAGTATATTTGATCAACTTAATTGAAATTCCTAGCTACTGTGCTAGCGAGCACTACTCTAAGAGCCCGTTCTGCAACGCAAAAAAAATCCCTTATTTTTTAAGAAGACAATTTTAAGCTCAAAAATTATGAATTTATTGAAATTTAAAAATATGCAATATGGATCTTGTTTGAAATGTCTTATCGAGATCTTTTATTATACGATGCAAAAAAATTTGAAAAATTAGTTTTTATTTACATTATTTTTGAGTTTGAAAATATGAAATAAGCTGCTTATTTTTTAAGAAGGTTTCTGAAACGGGCTCTAATTAATCAACAACCACAAATACCATGAACGTGCACGCGATATAACAAATAGATTTGTAAGTCATAAGGACTATTTTTGGAATAACGGCTTGATCCTTTATCTACATAATAAGGGAGAAAGGTATATTTAACTTGTTATCCAAAATGGCAACCTAGAAGGAGGGTGAATAGGGTTGCTAAATAAAAATCTTAATAAAGATTATCTCTAATAATCTTTTAATCAAAACAATATGAGCAAATAAAAGAAGGAGAGTTAGAGAGATAGAACTCAATTATTGTGGTTTGGCCTGGATTTGTCCACGGTCCAGCCTACTCCACTTCTCCTCATGCAACTACTTGAAGGTTCCTTTAATTTTCAAATAGATTACAAGCAGTACGATTTGCGGGTGCTTACAACGACCTTATCCCTTAGTTTTCCCGATGAGCTAGAACAACCGCAAGAGTTTCCTCCGAAAACCTCTTAAAAAAAATAACACTCAACAGTCAAGTGTTTGATTCAAACACTCGCTTAGGAATTACAAATACGTGAAGAAGATATGAAAATTATCGCTCATGACTTGTATAAATTTTCTCTCAAAAAAAATATGAAAATGAAAGAACAAGGAGAATTTTGGCTTTGATCTTTTGAAAATTTGCTCTTAGAATAATATGAAATGTTATAACTTATATTGGTACTCATTAATGAGTTCTTCATCCCTTATATAGCCATCTATCCACCTTCTAGCCGTTAATAAAGTATTGGAGCTGTTGGAGAGTTGATCAGGAAAATATAGCCGTTAGAACTTTACTGATCAGCAGAAATTACTTAGAGTGGTCGTCTCGGTGGTCGATCGGCCGGTCATCCGGTCTGTCATCCAATGGTCTCCGATTGTCACAGCTCTCTGTTCAGATAGCCGGTCTGTCAGCCTGGTCGTCAACTTATGACTCAAAATTTTATCTAAATAAATTTGTTAAAACATGTATTGAGCTCACTAAATCTTTATAAATATTAATCATTGAATCCAAGAAACTTTATGCAACATGTCAAGGCAAAGAAAAATTTGTCCGAAAAAGGACTCTGCGATAAAAGATTTTCTTTTGCCAAATAAAAACTTTATCAAAGTAATAAATAGTAATGCATATAATTTTCAACAAATTATCATGCATATATTTTTCAACATAACCTTTCATAAATCTCCACCCTCTATTCTATAAAATGGCATTTTCATAAATACTTATCAATTTTTGAGCAAAAAATAGATGGCATCTCTTCTAAAGCGTCCCTTTCCAATTTCAAATTGATGGTGGCTCTTCGTTCCCTTTGCAATCTCTCTCCACCACAGACATCTTGATAAGCCATTCTACGTCTCTCATCCTCTTCCTTTGATCTAGGTTTTTTTTTTGCTTTCCACCCTCCTTGCTCCTGGCTGCTTGACCTCGCCGGACCAAATCCAAAGAGGTTGTATGGTTGTTTTCTCTTCATTTGATCATGGTTATCTACAATGAACTGAAAGTTTTGAACAGACATGCACTAGAAGGGGGAAAGTGAGGTTGGATAATTCATTTAGACTCTGTTTAGAATGCATTGCGTTCAGGTACGGACGTGCACTAGAAGAACTCTGTTTGAACATAATTTAAGAAAAAATCTTCTTGTATAAATCAGCTTTGTTGGCTAGGGTGGTCAATAGTTTCGTAATTCATTTTAGTTGTGTTTAAAAAACGTTGTGCCGTGCCTTTAAGCACGGACAAACCTTATTGTATATATACACACGCGGTCATCAAATATTAACAACGCTATTATTTTACTCTCATATATGCATATTAGGAATTAATTGATCGGATTATATTAATTTGTTTGTATACTTCGTGCTTCAACTTTAATGTTTTTGCTATATCTTTACCGTGTTTGATATTCTCATTGTAAGTGATTTTGGTTTTGTTAAATGTGATTGTAAGAGGGTTGCACATTGTTGTGCTCAAAAAGTCTTTTTCAATGGAATGTCCATTCTGTGGACGTCCATTTTTACCTTCATAGAGTTTGCATCTATCTAGTGTTTAGGCTCTGCCTATTAGATGGATAAAATTCTTCTAATCTTTTGTCCAAAAAAAAATGGCAAAGTATGAATTACCTCCCTAAAATTTGGACATTTGGCAGATAACCCCTCTGACGCTAACTAATGAGCACATCACCTCCCTGTGGTTTTGGAGTAAACTGCAACTCCTAACTCCGTTAACGGCAAAAGTAAAAAGACCATGCTACCCTTTCCCCACTCTGTTAAAAAAACAAAAACAAAACCCATTTTTCTCTCTGAAAACACCCATCTCCAGAAAACCCCTTCTCTTGCACTATCACCGGAGAGAAAACCCACCACGTCTAACGATGGCCGGAAACAGAAGCACGACATACAACATCGACATTAACACGTTACTCCTTGCCACCAAACCAGTGACGGAGAAATCAAATGGAAGAATCCCCCTTGCTACCAGAGGATTTAGAAAGATAATGAAAACAAAAGTCAAAGTGAAGAATTTGATTCTGATAGATATTGATGGCCATGGAAAGTCTTGATGCAAGCATTTTTAGACATAGGTGCTTCATCCAACTATCTAACTTTTCATTCAGATTTCCGGATAATGAAAATTTATATGGTTGGATTGAATAGCTATAGGTATTGGATTAAGCTTATTTTTTACAGGGACCCTTGAAAAAATGTTTTACATTTAATGAACGGCTCGGATGATTTGTATGGGACCCGTGGTGGGTCCCACAACAAAATCTGTGTACAATCTGTGCACAGATCTGCTGTGTGGGTAGACTTTCTGTATTTCTATTGAATTGTAATTTTATTATTTTTATTAGCTAGTAATCTGTATAACGTTTGAGTGGAACTAATCGTTAATTGTCATTGAGAATGATTGAATCAAATGACCAAATACAGGACGACTTTGCCATCAGATCAATCGGTTGGAGAGAGCTCAATTGGAACGGATTGATCGGGTATCAATTTGAGATCCATCAATACAACCTAGCTGCATGAGGTACAAGTTGGGAGTGAACAGATCGACCGATCAATTTGATTATCGATCAGCTTGTGCACACGTAACAACGAATATAAATAGTAGTCTTCTTTTGACTGCTAGGGTACGAGAGATACAGTGCAGCAGCCAAAGACATTCTTTTTAAAAAAAACTAAGTTCAAAAACATAGGATGAGGGCTACTTTGAATGGAGTTCTTATCCAATGGTTGGATTGTTGAAGCTACAATAAAATTCCAAAAGGTGTTCACAATTTTATCTCAACAAACTTAGGAGTTATTCTTCGGTGGATTTCCAAAAAAATGTGAAAGCCTTGAAGAGTCAGGGTAACGGCAATCAATCACAGGGTGTGGTGTAAGTGCGTATCAGTAGGTGATATTTAGAACGTTGTGAGAATTAACTTCTTTAAGATAGGTATATTTGTAATTGTACAATGATTATAGGATTAAATTCTTTCCCTTGATTTTTGCTCATTCATGCAGGAGTTTTCCACGTATATCTCTGTGTAGTGTGTTGATTACTTGCGTAGTTTTTGCTTGTAGTATTACTTAGTGATTCAAATTCATATTGTAAGAATTTTTACGGATTGTTAGGGACCTGAATTTACATTAACCATTTTCTCCTTGAACAAATATATTTCGTTCATGTACATATTGACATTCAATCAAGCTAATTTTTTACGTGAATGACATACTCGACAAGCTCTACAAAATGAACGATTTAGATCGTTGTTGTGGGTTCAGGAGGGGCTGGACACTAACAAAACTGGACTGGACCTTCCACGAACTTGCAGGACACGAGCCCAGTCCATGGTCCAGGAAAGACCACGCCAACTTTCTTAACTCTAGCCCGCACTGTGGAATCGAGCTTTGGTGCAATCTTCGGGCCAATTGGTAGAAGGGGCCTTTCTTGGCCCTAAGACCAACGCCAACCAATTCTCTGATTTCGGAGGATTAAAACAACAATTTTTTTAAAGGAAAATAATTTTCACTCCTCTTTTATTGGTTGAAAGTACTCTTTTCTTTTTCTTTTTCTTTTTCTTTTTCTTTTTCTTTTTCTTTTTTTTTTCTTTTATTCATGTAAAATTACAAAGTAATCCTCACCTCTTGAGTCACTTTCCGATATGAAGGACAATTTGATACCTTTATTTGAATAAAGATTTTAAAAAAAGAAAAAAAAGAAGAGAAAGTGCCAATGGATAAAAGGAGAGTATCAAAATCATTAACCTTTTTTCATTTAGAAAGTGAATTTAAGTGTATTAAGAGAATATTTTCAATGTAAGAGGACTTTATTGCATTTCCATTTAAATAGGGGGAGAAAGGGTTGTTAGGTCATCAACAGTAGTATAATTAAAAAGTGATAACCACAAGTTGACACATCAGCTTTTAATTATTCACTTAAGAAGTTGTGTAAGCTTAATAATGTTGAGCTTCACAATAGTCATTTCTAGTCCATAACCAAAATAAGAGTTCACTACAGTTTCACTTTCTCTTCCTCCCCTCTGTTTCCCGCCATTCACTTTCCTCCATTTAAGTTTATTTTGGGCAAAAATATATCAATTTCTTCTCTTAATTTTGGAAAAAAATCAGTGACTTTCTTCCCTCCTATTATGATTTTTTTTTTTTTTTTGCGGGGGGGGGGGGGGGGAGAATAGAAATGGAAAAAAAGAGTGAAATATCTTAGTCCGGCGACAATGAATTGAATTGTAAATGATCGAGAGATATAAGCTTCATTTTTTGAGGAAAAGAAAGAGAAATAGTTTGTGGATGAAGTAAAAAAGATATAGAGTAGGCGTAGAAGAGAAGAAGAAAATACCAATTGAAACACGCGTGTATACAAATTTTAGAACTAGTTAACTTATGTGGTGTGGGGTATATAAATTTTGATTATTGAAAAAGGTTGCTAGTTTTAGTTATCCAAATCCCAAAATTTGATTATTTTTAAATATGTTGCTAAGTTTGATTATATTATTGTGAGCCATCTTTTAAACCAATATTGTTAACTTTAAAAATAATTGGCTTTTAATTATACCACTGTGGATGGCTTATGGAAATCACAAGAGTAATGGACCTTATGGTAGCCAATAGAATGCATTGATTTGGATTTCTCTGTTCTGAAAATCACATCTCCACATATACCATGGCCGTTATCTTTACTTGAATTCCTAGTTCAGTTATCGTTGTCCCAATCAAAGTTTTTTGAAAGAAAAATCTCAAAATTCAGATATTTTCCATTCTTTGTCACGTAGCAAGTGCAAGGAGCTTCTCGATACAAAACAAACGTAAGGACATAATGTTATTGTATGCACATTATGTGTATGAGAGAAAGAGGAAAGCAATTGAGATACATTTATGTGTTGTTAGGCTTGAACAAGTTGTATACATTTGGTTACCACAGTTGAGTTCCAAACGGGCAGAAACAGTAATTTAAAAAGAAAAAAGAGATGAGGTACCACGGTTGAATTTCATCACATGGAAAAAAGACAGAGGGAGAAATGTTCCATAAGCCTACGATTTGCCTTAGAGTGCTGTTACGCCAACCACTCAAACAAGCTTGATTGCCATCCTTAATATTCTGCAAGGGAACAACCTATAGAAAAATTCTCGACGCAACAAAATATTCTATCATGCTTAAGTTGAGAATCGCTTTTTTCTAATGGAGGGCTTCGGATTTTGGGTGTTTGTAACCCTTTGGGTAGTTTTGAGTGATTAAAAAAAAAAAATTTCTATCAAGACCAAGAAAATAAACTTTCTTCATATAAGTTGTTTGAGATAAAAAAAAAAAAAACAATAATAAATTACCTTTTGTTATAGTCTCATACTAGGGACGGAGTGAGAAATTTGAAGAACATTTGTAACAGTAAAGCTAAGGGGACCGACCGTTTAAGAACCGACGTGGTATAGACGGACACACGGAGCCTACTCCGGATCCCGCATGGATGATCGGAACTGCTCAATAATTTTTTAAAAAAAAATTGAGAAGGCTGATGAAAAATGAGCTCAATCCAAAGCATACCGCGTACCCGTCGGTACCCTATTGGTTCTTAAACTATCGGTACCAATGTACCGCGGTTTCTTAACTTCCACTTGTAATTGGCTCTGACGGGACAAACAATCGTGGACAAGTCCAATCTTCTATTTTGAGTTCAATTCAGAGCCCAAATGACTATCAAATGTTGTTTACTTTCAAGAATGCTTGTGAGTTGTGATACGCCCACGGTCCAAAATTGCATTTGTCCCATCTGTTCTACTTTTTGTGAGTTGTGATAGGCCCACGGTCCAAAACTACAAATCTCTCAATTAACTCTGTTTTTTCAAATTCAGTGGTAGGATTGCAATGCACAGAACTATTTTTTTGTTTGGAATTCTGTAAATAAAATTGCACGAGAACAAATGTACAGTTAAATTTTCTGTACAAAGGGATTTGACACTCTCTTAGAAAGAAAAGAGGAACAAAAACTAGCCGAAAAGGCTCAAAGAGTAGAAACTTTTAAGTGTTAAATAGATATAGCTCAGTCGAGCTCCAGCTTACTCAAACTCGTCTCGTTGAAAGTAGAAGCTTAAATATCTAACTCGAGCTTATTTAGCCATCATTTTTTATTATCAACATAAAAAAAAAAACCCCCTAAAAATGATCCAACAAGATTGTATCACTCTGCAACACACTTGACCATTTACTTCTACAACTATATATAGGTAGAATTGAATCATTAATGGGTCTTATTTTTGGTTTAATTTGTACGATTTTATTTGGACCAATTTCAAAGCCAAACAAATATTTTCGATCGTTTTGGCCGGTCCCTTTTTTTTTTTTTTCACTCTAAAAAAAATACTGCTGTGTTTGGTTGAGTTTTTAAAATTTTTTAAAAAAATACATTCTCAAAATTGGAATTTTAATTTGAAAAACTCCAGACATAACCCCTTTCCGAAACTAACATTGCAAATAATTCTTAATTGTAATTACTTGTAAAATTCGAATAATTGATCATCTTGGAAAGAGTGAGGCTCAGATCTGGGTATAATCAGGCGAGATATCCAATTCCGCCATGGCTGCAACCACCCGGGTTGCCCCGCCATGAAACGGGTCGGATTATCAACGCCTGAAACTATTGCTCAAAGATCCTAATATCGTCACAGCCTCTTTCAGGATCGAGTAATTATTAATTCAGTGCTTCCCAGAGCTGTAACAGATCATACGACCATGTACAGTCAATGGAAGGATCTGAAGGCTCTGTTTGGATGGAGTGGAATTGGCTGTTGGATGATGATGGGAATGCGTTATGATCCTTCCCTGAAAACATTTCCCCACTGAGTAGAAAGAAAGCAGACGACGAAGATCGAGGATTCGAGATGATTCTTCATCACCACAACCCTACACACACACACAGAGGAGAGAGAGAGACAGACAGAGACAGAGAGGGCTGTTGATATTGGAGGTGAAATCATCGGCTAATTTGGGGAGAGAGGCAACCGCCCTTCGAAAATCCCAAATCTCTCCACCGGCGCCTCATTCTTGAGCATGAACCCTAGAACAAAGATCCAAGCCCAGTATTTATGTGCCTCGGAGTTCACTTTTTGACCTTTGTTTGCCTAGTTATTTACATCATGAAAAGGGAAGAATGGTGGATTCGTGCGGTGAGGGCGAGGGGTATGTTAGACATTGTGTGAATGCATTATTCATGGGCTTTCGGGTGTTCTGGTTTAAGAATTCTCTTTTTTATCATTAGTACGAGTATTTGTTCGTCTTTATTTTTAAAAAAATTATTTTTAATTAGTTTGCGTTAATTTCTTTTGCGGATCATTGGTTTGTCGCGACAATAGAAAAATAAAATGTGAAGAGTTATGATCAAAATTTTAAAAAACTTCACTAAAGACAAACATGATCCAAAATAGATTTTTTGTTTTTGGAATTTTCTTGTATTCCTAAACATTTTTTTAATATTAGTCCGTATTTTTAAAAAATTCTAATTTCCTTTGTGGAGGTAAACTAAAAAGTCAAAAAAAATTTGACGCAAACTAACAAAGACGAAAGTCACGAAACACAAATACAATTCGTAAAAGATTATTAAGCCAGAATATCCCTCCCTTATTGCAACACATTTATTTTAACATAAATGCATTCAAATTCGGTCTTTCCAGGACTTTCTCTCTCAATATTGACGTACTCCAAACTTATCTTAATCAACATAATTTTTGACATAATTAATATTGTTGATGAATGTTGAAAATGCAATCGTCAAAGTGGACCAAAAAATTTGGTCCACAAATGGGATGAACAAGAAAGGGTTCTTCTGCTTGATACCTTTTGATTTCCTTTCTCCATCGGGTTGGTACTTTGGATTAAGTTTTGTAGAACCTTTAAAGAAATACTACTTGTCTAGGTAAATATAGCTTTGGAACTTGGTTATAACTTGTGTTTTTGAAAAATTACCAATATACAGAAAAGCCGAAAAGATGTAATTAATTATAACTCCCGAAATTTGTTTTTGCCAAATACAATGGGAGAACCAAAAAAAAAATTCATTGTTTTTACATGTATTTGTGCTCTACTTAAATTTACAAATGATTTAAAAATTATAACCAAATAAAAGCTAAACGATACGTGACTACGTAGGAAAATTCTAAAACCATGAACATTTCCACAAACAAAAACACAACACACTCACATGAGTTTGTGGATTCCACGAGGAGATCATAAACCCATGTGAGTGTGTTGTGTATTTATGTATAAACGTTTGTGATTGTAGGATGATTGAGCACATAATGAGAATTTTTTAGGTTGTCATTAGACACATTTATATTTCTAAGAAAATTTATCTCCTTTAAAAAACTGAATGGACTTTTGGCCCAGCTAAATTCAGCCTTCGAAAATGGTCCACCAAATTTAACTTCTTCGGCCTAGCTTTTGGCCCATCTAAGTTAAGCTTTCGGTTTGTCCTTTTAGCGAGTATAGAGAGTCTTGAAAAAACAAAATAAAAACAACTCTTTTAATAGTTCCAGAATTTTTAACTTTTTAAGTATGGTTTTGTTTTAATTTGCAAACTGAATAGAAGTATCCCCAATACAATCCAAAATGCTCTAGTTCAAGCGGTCGTGAATTTAGGTGTCAGTGTGTGAGGTTTTTTGTTGAAGTTCATGAAATGACGTTTACCTATTTTAGTAATCTAACTCTTTTAACACACTAACATCCTATCCTCTCTTATAAAATAAAAAGGAAAGAAAGAAATAGAAGCATATAAAAAGAAATCGCAAAATGCAAACATCGAAATCAAGCCACAAAATTTCAGTCAACCGAAGTGGGCTTTTCAAGTTTTAGGGGGGTGTTTGGGAGGGGTGCTAACTGGTAATCCATTTTAGATTATATATATTGTAGGAGTGTTTGGACATGAATAAACATTAAAATGTTTAAAGATCACTAGCGGGAAGAACTTTTTGGATGCTCATCACAATTCTACGCAGTATTATTTTGCAAAATCTTCTGCACATCATCATCCAAACACTTCTGCAAATTCTAATTATAAATTAAAAAAATTACTATATATACAATTCACAAGAAAATATAATTAGCTCCAAACAACTTCTTAGCCCTTAGCGGAAGCCGTCATAGCTAGCTGCATTTATCTGTTGATCAAAACCAAAAAAACAGTTGCAATTATGCATGGGTGCATGATTGATATTCTCTAGTTTAGAGATAGAACTAGCCGCTGAAAACCAAATCACCGATTTGGTCCAGTTTCGATTTCCGGTTCGGTTCACCGATTTTATTCACTACGGACCCCCAACCTCAAAGATCGATGGTTTTGCTTTGCCTACACGATATCAACTATGTATCCATTCTCTCATGGTGTACCAGTTGATGTTAACAATAAGACAACTCTTGTGAAATACACGTTAGAATCTTCAAAACCAAAAAACATACTTTTATTTCTGTACATTGGTCTACACGACTGTTGTTCACTATGTAAACAGAAAAATGAGCCGGCTCAGATATCTATTCCATTGATCTATTTTCATCAATGAAGAGAATAAAGCACCCGCCTTAGCTGCAACAAAGCCCATTGAGAGGAAATTTAAAAAGTCTCTTCCACTTAATTAGGTGTGGCTCCACCTGTTCCCCCGTCCGTTCACATATATTTGTTAGCTAGCTTCGTTCACTGGCTACTGTTCCGCCCTCCAGTTGGCACCTGTTGGTGGGCGAAAGAGTAGCGGCGGGTGCTCACTGGAGAGCAAAAGAGTGCCGTTGGAGGACAGAAGAGTAACCAATGAACAAAGTTAGCTAACATATACTATACGTGAGCGATCGCTGGTGGGCGGCAGAATAGCAATAGATGCCCACCGGAGGGCGGAATAGTAGTCAGTGAACGAAGCTAGCTAACAGATATACGTGAGCGGACGGGAGAACAGGTGGAGACACATCTAATTTTTCCTCTCTTATGGCAAAATTGCCCCGCCAAGAAATGGGTTGCAGTATCCCACCATACGAAATCAAAGCAGTATCATCACAGCCTTTTCCAACTGGGACATCTCACTGTTATCCTAGTACACATTACCCTAGCAGCAAGAACAACACAGAAGAAAATATATATGAAAAAAAAAAGGGCGGTCATGCACTTGATGTGACTGCAATTATATACCTAATAAAATCCTTCGCAACCACGCCCACATATTTTCAAAAATGGCCTACTAATTTTGTTAATAGAACTCAAATCACAATGATAAATAACCTTTTCTAATTGAGCCTCATTTTGAATTCAGAAGTTTCCCATCACACTCTATCAGCTGTACATACACAAAGTTCTAAGCATACACAGACGATTTTCTTTTTGGAAAAAAATAATCATAGAAATTCCACCCCGACTTTCAGCTCAAATGTTAATATGATGCATAGTGGGTCCATAAACTTCCTATTTCAAATAAATTTTGTTGCCTTTTGACAACTTAAAAAGTGGGGGAAAATAAAATAAAAATCTCATTTTCCACTTGTTTGGAACTTGAGAAAAAGAAAGGAAAGTGCGGCGGAAATTTTTTCTTTGTTTTTGTAATTTTCTTTCTTGTTTCTTCTCAATGCAAACAAGAAAAAGATTTGCTAATAAAAAAAAACAAGAAAAAGATAACTTTCCTTCCTTTGTTTTCTTTTTCTATAGGAAAAAGATCATTGATAAGCAAAAAAGCGTCCTATTCTTTAGGCTCCATTCCAGAATAAAAAAAAAAAACCCATTATTTTTTAAGAAGATAATTTCAAGTTCAAAAATTATAAGCTTATTAAAATATAAAAATATGTAATATAGATCTTGTTTGGAAGATCTCGATGAGATCTTTTATACGATGCAAAAAAAATAAAAAATTATTTTTTATTTACTTTATTTTAGAGTTTGAAAATATGAAATAAGATGCATATTTTTTAAGAATATTTCTGGAACGGGGCCTTAATAGAATTGTTTATTGGCTCTATTTTCCAAATCACTACTAAAACAGAGCAATAAAGCGTCCTAAACAAACAAAGCCAAAATAACCGAAATGGAAAAACAGAGCAGAAAGAACATTCCAACAAAATAGGAAAACAGAGACAATAAACAATTCTATTAGGTTTGGACTTGTCAAAAAAAAAAAAACAATTCTATTAGGAGTAAACCCTATAGAAAAAACTAATACCGTGTTTGATGAGTTTTTGAAAAAAATTTGAAAAATTTTGTAGGGTAATGAGTAGATAGAGAAATGAAAATAATGATTTAAAGTAAAGATAATAATTAAAGAAAGATAGAAAGAAATGAGAATAATGATTGAAAATATAGGTGAGTAATGATTGAAATTAGGGATAGTGATTGTTTTTCGAGTTAAATTTTTTTTTCAAAAAGCAATCCAAACAAAGTATAAAGCGGCAAAAAAAAAATCAGTATATACGTACAAACGGATTCATATATGCATGTGGGTTTACAAACGGATTCATAGAGGCTTAGATCTACCTGAATCAAGACAACGACTCCGCCGTGGCTGCAATGGGTTGCCCCGCCAATAAACGCGTCGGACCTCAACTCCTGATTTGAACCCAAAAAAAATATCTCCATCGGAGCCTCTTTAAACAACAGTTTTTTGGGTTGGGGGTTTAAGCAGCTTGGTTTTGTTGCTGCTGCTCCTGATATATGGAGAGAGAGAGAGAGAGAGAGAGAGAGAGAGAGAGAGAGAGAGAGAGAG
>BPLS01000589.1:396806-410048 GCA_019656275.1 Rhododendron kiyosumense
CCAAGCAAAGATGGTTGGATATTACTCCAATCCCCATTCTCTCTCTCTCTCTGGACATACACATATACATATATGCATACATATATACACATTGATCAAATATTAACAGCAAACAGAAAGCATATACAGATAAGAGATCAGAAAAACACACACACACGAAGGGTTGTTGGTTTTTTGAGGCATTGGAGATGAAATCATCGGGAAGAGAGAGAGAGAGAGAGGCACGTCTCTGTTGAGTGAGTGAGGCCTCATTCAATTCTGAGTTAGAAACCCTCCTTGTGTTTTTGGCTCCAAGGGCATTATTAATTGCAGGGTTTTCCATGCTTTTAACTTTATTTCTATCTTGTCTTTCTTTTTGCAGGTAGCAGTGGGTAGTTTTAGGACACATGCCATTTTGGTGATTATGTGTAGGGGTGGATGATAAAGGTGTTCTTTGAAATCAGATCTTTCCTGAAAATTTTGTCCGTCCTATATCTTACGTGGTACCCATTCCAATACGGAGGTGGGGGACAGCAGCGTATTATTGTATCTAATTTTTGGGTCCACTTCGGTTTCGCTCCGATAATCGGACGCATTCATTTTGTAGAGCTAAGTGTCTGATCGGAACCCATATAACTCTAGATCCATGGGTTACAGCGGATTTAATCCAATATTTCGGATATATTATTTTCAAAATAAAAATGTTCCAATCAGGCACTTAATGATATCCAATTAAGCTGATTTTTTGCATAGGTATTCTACTCGACGAGCTCTACGAAGTGAATGCTTCTGATCATCGGAGCGAGACTGAAGTGGGCCTAAAAATTGGGCACAACAACACACTGCTGTCCCCTTGGGACAGCAGCCCTCCGCCTCCGTCCAATACACTTTTGGACGGCTTGAATTGAAACTCTCTCTCTCCTCTCACCCCAGCACTTTCTCTCTCTCCAAATTTAAGCCGTCTAAAAACGCAATAAACAACTCGGCTATGCCGAGTAGGCATCACGTGACACCCACCGGGCACTAAAAAATTTTCCAATCTGTCAAGGTTGTTCCAAAATACTCTAAAAACATTTGTCCGACAAAAAAAAATAGGGTAGTGATTTCCCCACTCCCATGGGGAGTACCAGAATCAATTTGGGGAGTGGCAAAATCACTCTCCAAAAATACCCTAAAACATTTCGTGTTATTATAGGGAATTAATTTTGGAGTATTTTTACGGTAAATAATTTTGCACTCTTCTTTTGTTCTCTTGCGTTCATTTTCTTGTTTTTTTTTTTTTTTGACGTGAAAAGATAAAAAAAATGCCTACTACATGTGAAAGTGAATTCATAAAAAAAGGTAGTTTAATAATTTCATGTGAGTAAAAACAATAGAAGTAGTGCAAGAGAGTAAAAAGAGAGTGCAAAAATTATTTCTTCCTTTATTCGTTTTTTGTCTTTAGATAAGTTTTTTCAAAACCGATTCATCGAAGATATGTTTAAAAAAAAAAAAGAAATCATTAAAGATGGGTTTTATATATATAGAAAATCTTATGTTTTTTTACATCTTGACTAAACTTCAACTGTAATTTGTTTTCCCTTGGGCAAGCTTCGACTGTAATTTTCTCTGACTGGACAAACAATAATATTGTTCTAAGTCCATTGTTTCTTTTTTTTGGTTCCCTTGTAGAATCCTTGATAGAGGCCCGTGGTGGAAAATGGCATCTGCCCCGGCCATTTGTATGTCTGCTTAGTGTTTGTTTACATATATATGTTTTCGTTTAATATATAATCAGGCGTTCGGGACAGCTTACATGTACTTCGACTAATTCTGAGGGATCATAAAATCACCGTCCACTAGCGGGTCCCACTTAAAAAGCACGAGCGAATGCTCCATTTGGACTTAACCCCGAAAAGGTTGATATAGCACCTGTCTCCTAAGAGGTTTTTGTTTATATATGTTTTATGAACACCAGAACACGGAGCGATAGATTCCCATGATGAAATAATTAAATCAATGCTAATTAGCTAAACGTGTTGAGGTTGGCTTGTTGATGGAACGAGCTTAAATCTCTTACTCGAGCTTGTTTAGTAACTTAATGAAGACCATGTGACGCCCTACATGGCTACATGGGATCGGAGGAGAGTTTGGTCCGATTTTGGTGATTTCACAACCAAGCTGGTTAATTTTTTTAGAATTAGAAAAAACCAAGGCCCCTTAGAAAGCCCAATTAAAAACAGAGAACGAAACCATCCCAACAAAAACACAGCAAAAAACACAAAAAACAAAAAATCAGTAATGTAGATAGGGACTCGATAAAACTAATGAAAACTATACGAGAGAGAGAGAGAGAGAGAGAGAGAGAGAGAGAGAGAGAGACCATATCAGGAAACGTAAATGCATGGGTGTATGGAAGAGGCCAAGAGGGTGAGGCTCAGGTCTACCTAAATCAAGACAGCGACTCCGTCATAGCTGCAATGGGTTGCACCGCCAATTACCGTGTCGGACCTCAACTCCTGAGTTGAACCCAAAAAAATTTCTCATCATAGCATCTTTGAACGGAGAAAAACTTATTTACAAAGGAGCCGTAAATAAGCTTTTACGGAGCTCAATCTCGCGTATTCAAAAGTATTTTGGATGATCCGAATTTAAAAATATTATTCCAGCGAAGAGGTAATATTGCCGAGATGGACGGGTGAGATTTCGCATTTCTATGAAACACTTACTCAAGACTCATTCACGTCTCTTCTGTGAATAAGTCAAATATCTCCTTTGAACAACAGTTTTTAGTTTCGAGTTAGAACTAGCCACGAAAAAACAGATCACTGCTTTGGTCTGATTTAAGTTTTCGGTTCGGTTCACTGATTTTTTGGTTCACCCCAAACCGCAAGATGGCTTTGCTTTGTCTATACAATATCACCTATGTATACTTGTGTGGCACAGCTACTATCTCATGGTGTACCAGTTGATGATAATAACAAGACAACTCTTGGACTACACACATTAGAATGACTTTAAGACCACAAAACATCGCTTTGATGGGTGTACATTGCCCTATACAACTAGTGGAGCCCACTCCGTGTCGTATAAATACAAAGAAATATTCATAAACGCCTATGGTCTTAGGGGATAAAGGCACAAACGTATGACAGCCAAGTGTCATAGGTCAAGGGTTGTTGGGTTGGAGTCGGCTAATCAAGGGACACGTGGAGGCTTATAAGAGGGTGGACAGAAAGGCGTTTGTAGCCATGTGATGTCTGGGACTTGGGTTTGAAGTTTCAGCGTCCAGAGGTCAGTGATATGTGGGGCTTCGTATCATGCAACCTCTTTTAAAATAATTTTTAATGAAGTCATGTAAAAAATTAGTTCCAACAATGAGACAACTCTTGTAAAATACACATTAGAATAACTTCAAAACCACAAAATATAGTTTTATGTTTGTACATTGGCCCATACGGCTGTTGATCACTACTTAGAATGGAACTGCTGTTCACTATGTAAATAGAAAAAATGAGGCTCAGATATATATTCCATTGATTTATGTTCATCAATGAGGAGAATAAAGCACCCACCTTAGCTGCAACAAAGCCCGTTGAGAGGAAATTTAAAAAGTCTCTTCCACTTAATTACGCATGGCTCTTGTTCTACGCTTACTTCCTGTCTGCACACATATAGTTATTGGCTTTCTTCACTAGCTACTCTTCTGCCCACCGGTGGACAGAAGAGTAGCCAAAGTAAACAAAGACAACAACTATACGTGAGCGGGCGGAGGAATAGGCGTACAACAAGAGCCACACCTAATTTCTCCTCTACCACGGCAAAATTGCCCCGCTAAGAAATGGGTTGCAGTATCCCACCATATGAAATCAAAGTAGTATCATCACAGCCTTTTCCAATTGATAAATCTCACTGTTATCCTAGAACACATTATCCTAGCAGCAAGAACAACACAAAAGAAAAGATATTAAAAAATGGCCTACTAATTTTGTTAATAGAACTCAAATCACCTTCTCTAATTAAGCCTCATTTTGAATTCAGGAGTTTCCCATCACACTCTTTTTATCTCATCAATACATACACCAAGTTCTAAGCATACACAGAGAGGATTTTCCTTTTTAAAAAAGAATCACACAGAAATTCCACCCCGAGTTTCAGCTCAAATGTTAATCAGATGCATAGTGGGTCCATAAACTTCTGGTTCCAAATAATTTCTGCTGCCTTTTGACAACTTAAAATGTGGGGGAAAATAGAATAAAAATAATAGCTTTCATCTGTGTATATTGATTTGTACGATCGTTGTTCACTGTGTAGACAGAAAAAAGAGGCTCAGACATCTATTTCATTGATCTATTTTCATCAATGAAGAGAATAATGCATCCACCTTAGCTGCAACAATGCCTATTGAGAGGAAATTTCAAGTCTCTTCCACTGTATGATGTAGTTCTATTATTATATGTCTATCATCTTCCGTTCAAATATTTCTATTATCTTATTCATTGGTTACTCACCGGCCAATGAGTAGTCAATGAATAAGATAATAAAAATATTAGAACAAAAGATGATAGACATACAATAATAGAACTATATAATTTCTCCTCTCCCATGGCAAAATTGCCCCGCTAAGAAATGGATTGCAATATCCCACCATATGAAATCAAAGAGGAGTATCATCACAGCCTTTTCCAATTGAGAGATTGCTCACAGTTATCCTATTACACTAACCTAGTAGCAACAACAACATCAAAAACCAATGGAAAAAAAAGAACATAAAAATGGTGGTAACGTAGTCAATGCGACCACAATCACCTAGCCAAGTCGTTCGCAACCACACCCACACTATGTACATCGCAAATACTCCTATACAAAAACGACCTACTAATATAGTAATAATGTTGATATAGAGAACTCAAAATCACCCTAATTGTTGAGCCTCATTCTGAATTCAACTCAATTTCTTACGGAGTTTCCCATCAAATTCGCACTCCTTTTATCTCATCAGTACATACACCAAGTTCTAAGTAGGGGTGTGCAAAATACCCGCGGGCCGACGGACCTGACCCGACCCGACCCGACCCGAAGGGTTTCGGGCGGGCCCGAACATGTGGTCGGTTCGGGTTCGGGTTCATTTTTTCAAAAAAATTAGTTTTCGGTTCGGGACTCGGGTGCTGTTTTTTCCTACCCGACCCGACCAACCCGACCAAAACCTGAACAATTCATGTAGCTTTACTTCGGTTTGGTCGGACCCGACCCGACCCGACCAAAAAAATCGGGCACGCGGGCGGGTGTACACCATCGTTCGGTTCGGGCTCGGGTTGGTTTTTCTCCTACCCGACATGGTCGGGTCGGGTTCGGGTGGCTGGTCATACCCGACCCGCCCGACCCGTGCCCACCCCTAGTTCTAAGCATTCAAAGAGAGGGTTTTCAAAGTTAGAAAAAAACAAGAGGATTTTCTTATTGAAAATTATTCTCTTTTTTTTTGGAATTTTCCTTCTTGTTTCCTCCCAACCCAAACAAGGAAAAAATATTTTGCCTCTTTTCTTGTCATGGGTTCCAAATGAAAACGGAGCAAAAAAAATGCCCTAAACGAACAGAGCAAAAACCCAAATTGAATAACAGAGGAAAACAGAGCCAATAAACACAGGACAGTGAGCAGGCTCTTCCGAGAGATTATTACTACTATATAACCTAGCAGCAAGAACAACGCGCACCCAAAAAAGAAAGAGAATTGTAAAAATGGAGAGAAAAAGTTGATCATGAGAGGCAAATGTACTTCAGAATTAACCTAGTCCCTATACCAAATCCTTCGCAATCATGCCCGAACAAACCGCATATGAAAAAAGAGAGGAAAAAAACGTACCAACAAAGGAATGTGAAACAGAGAAAGAAGCCTTCCCAAGGAAACCCAACAAGAACACATTGATCAAAGATTAACAGAAAACAGAAAGCAGATACAGATCAGAGAAACACACACACATTCACACACAGAGGAAGGGTGGTTGATTTTTTGAGGCATTGGAGCATGTTTTTGTATACAGAGAGAGAGAGAGAGAGAGAGAGAGGCATGTCTGTGAGGGAGGCCTCATTCAATTCTGGGTCAGAAACCTCCTTATGTTTTTGGCTCCATGGGCTTTATTAATTGCAGGGTTTTGGCTTTTACTTATTTCTCTTGTCTAAAACTTTCTTTATGCATGTAGCAGTGGGTAGTGTTAGGACACATGCTATTTTGGTGATTATGTGTAGGGTGGATCATGACAAAGCTGTTTTTTGAAATCAGATCTCTCAACTCTCAGGGAGAGAGCTTTTTAATGACTCAACTTCAAAAGTATTTGGGACGGTTCGGATTTCGGACAAAGTATTACTAGTCTCTCTCCGTCGATTTTTAGAGTTCAATATTTCATTTTGGGCTGTCCCTTAATAAGTGTCCATTTTGTAAACTTAGTGGATAAAAATTGGTGAATTTTTATTTTACCCTTAAAAGTAGATTCTATTTTAAAAAGTTAATGAGTAAAAATGTAATAATGATGTTTCCATAGAGGGTAAGGAGAGAAAGTAGTGGTAAAAGTTGATGTGAAAAGTGTAATAATGATGTCTTTTTAATAAGTTAGAATTACGAAGCAGGACACTTAAAAATAGATTGAGAGAGTATTTATTACCATGATAGTTTAAAAATGTATCCGTTGATTGTCGACATGGACGACTGAGATTGAGCTCTGCCGTGAATAAGTTTCTCTTATTCTGAAATACTCTAAAATGAGACCAATCATAAATAGAGTAAATTTTCCATTGAAATTTTGGAGGAAAAGTTGGGGTTTGGAGAGAAATTGATGAAGTTTTGAGAAAAATGAAGAATGGTGATTGAAGTTCATGTAAGTAGTTGTATTTTTCATTATTTTGAAGTTGGAAAATTTGGGTTGGAGGTTCTCTAAAAGATTAGTATGTGAACGGTCATTTGCATGTAAGAATAGGATCAATTACTGAATTTTTTTTTTTTCAGTTTTGTAGTAGAAGAAATAACTTGGTTGTTTGCTAAATACGGTCCTCAAAAAATGTAGGAAAGTCAGACATTATCGTACTTCCATTTTTGTTTCCTTGTGAGAGAAAATATAGCGAAGGAAATACTCTCAGGTAGTCTCTGGTCTCTTTCAAAAACTAGCAGCTCTGTGCCCCTCATGATCGGAGCAATTTCTTTTTAGAAATCGCAAGAGTACACCAATTATGTTAAAAATTATAGTCTAAGAAGATCAACAAAAGAATAATTGCAATTCATTTATCTTAAGAAGATGAATAGATTTAGACTCAGTATTCCAAGTTTATTTCAAACTGTATGGTAAATATAATTGATGCATTTTCGAACGAAAACCTTTTTCTCAAAACAATTGTTTCTAACCCTCAACAATTGTTTTACTTTAATCTTCTCTTTTTTTTTTTTACTTTAATCCAAATTATTGTGGATGGAGCTGGTTAGATTCGATATCATCCTAATAATACATAGAAGTACACGGTTCTTATCACTTCGATTATAAGAGCTTATTTTCGTTTTGGGCCGGTGAGGATACGATAAGATTATCCTTTTCATTAAAAACTGGATGGGCTTCTGACCCATTAAATTGGGACTTCAAAATGGTCTACATATGTAAGTTGGGCTTTTTGGGTTGTTCTTTTCTTATCTTTCAAAATATTAAGAAGAAACCCGCTTCTCTGAATAAAAGCATATAATAAAATCTCTAGTAAAACAATTATTCTAATCTCGTCCAAAGAATGTAGGATAATAGGTAAATGTCGTATTAATATTTGAAAGTGTATTAGCTAATATTCGTGAGATATGTATTAATAACTGAACTTGCTTAGAATTATTACTCCATATTTATTATTTTTTCTTGGGAGACCGAGGTTAGCAAGACCATTTATCAACCAAAGAAGTTTAAAATGAATGCTAACCCCACTTTTATTCCTCAGCGTTGTAATCTCTCTCTCTCTCTCTCTCTCAATGAAATCCATGTCAATTTGAAAACAAACAACTGTTTATGGTCCCCAAGGATTAGTAATGTGTTTGTGGTCCCCAAAATTCCTATCTTGTATTGAGCACCCCATTTGTTT
Source organism: Rhododendron kiyosumense (assembly GCA_019656275.1). Lineage (NCBI taxonomy): Eukaryota > Viridiplantae > Streptophyta > Magnoliopsida > Ericales > Ericaceae > Rhododendron > Rhododendron kiyosumense. The sequence continues at coordinate 404,865 of BPLS01000589.1, forward strand.
GATTTAAGCCACACCTTCAAAAGTTAGAATTACAAAAAGAATTTTAAGGATCTCTACGATCAAAGTTCAAAGTAAGATAAAGGGTAGCATAATTAACCGCTAGTGGACAGCGGGTTTATAATCTCCCACGACTAGTCGAGATGTGTATAAATTAGCCCAAACACTTGATTATAATAAAATGATAGCCTAATTAGCACAAAGGAAAGCCAAAACAAAAATACAACTCAACATAAATACTCGTACAAAAATCAGGATTCCATGAAAAAACTATACAAAGCCTCTTAACTCAAACATCTCCGAAACTACACCTCCTAGTAAATAGACCAAATTGATGGTTTTGCTTTGTGTACCAACTATCAACTGTTAATACATTTTTCACGAGCAGCGAGCCCATTATCTCGCGTTGTACCAATAAGAAATGAGGCAATGACATTACGACCACAAAACAAAATAGCTTTTATTTATGTAAATTAGCCTATACATCTATTGAACGTTAACATGGACCACAAAATGAGGCTCAGATATCGACTTCATCAATGCAAAGCATCCACCCACCTTAGCTGCAACAATGACCACTTGAAAGGACTTTAATGTCTATTCCACAAAATTTAATCCCTACTCTAGTTGTATCCTTCAAGTCCCATTATCGTTAACATACATTTTACATATTGATGTTGTGGATGAGTAGCTAGTAAATAAAACTGACAGATGGATTAATAGCTAGTGAATAAATCAACATGAATACGTGAAACCTATGTTAAACAATAATGGGGCCTGAAACCTACACCAAGAGCAAAAATTAACTTCTCCTTTCCAGACAGGCAAAGTTGCCCTGCGAAGGAATGGGTCACAATAACGCCCCGCATGATGTCGAAGAGAAGTATCATCATAGCCTTTTCCATGTGGTAGATTATTCAGTTACTTCACTAATAAGAACAACAAAAATGAAAAAAACTTGGTTTGGTTTCAGTTTTGAGGAAAAAAAATTGATGTAAGGAATGGTTATGAATAGATAGAGAGATACAGATAAAGAAACCTATTGAGAACCATGGCGTATTTTTTTTTTTCATAGTGGATCCAAGAACTCTTTTGCAATATCTTATTCCCAACAAGTTCTGCTGCCTTTTGGCAACACAAAAACTCTTGTGTGTTGTGGTGGTGGATTTTCCACAACAGACCCAATTACTGGAAAACATAGCAAAAGAACCCACTGATCAAACAGAGCAAAACCCAAAAGAAAAATAGAGCAAGAAAACCATTCCAACAAAAACCCAACAGTAAAACAGAGCCAATAAACATAGGCGTATCAACAAAATGTATATACGGAAAAAACTCAATAAATAAGAAAACCTGAGCAGCTAAAAACATAGTATCAATAAATAAATAAACTGATTTCATATATGAATGTGGATTTATGAAAGAGAGGGTGAGGCTCAGATCTACTCGAATCAGGACAGTGACTCCGCCATGGCTGCAACTGGTGCCCCGCCATTAAACAGGTCCGATCTCAGCTCCTGATTTGAACCCAGAAAAAAAAATTATCATCACAGCCTCTGTAAACAAAAGGTTTTTCTTTGGGGGGGATTAAGGTTGGTTTGGTTGCTGCTGCTGATGACATAGAGAGATAGAGAGAGAAAAAGCATGTACAAGAAGCAGAAAGCCAAGCAAGCAACAAGGGTTGGAAACAATCCAGAGTCCAAACCCCATTCTCTCTCTCGACATACACACAAACATATATGCATACATATATACATATAGATCAGAGATCAACAGAAACAGAAGCAGCAGATACAGATCAGAGATCAGAAAGACACACACACACACCCAAAGGGTTGTTGATTTGTTTGAGGTTTTGGAGAGGAAATCATCGGCTTCATCTCTTTATAGACACAGAGAGGGGCAACCACCCCCAGAAACTTCCCCATCTCTGTGACTGAGTGAGAGGCCTCATCCAATTCTGGGTTAGAAAGAAACCCTTGATTGGTTTTGGCACCCAGGTCTCTTTTATTGCAGGTTTTTGGCTGTAACTTTATTTCTCTTCTTTAACTTTCTTTTTACAGCGGGTTGTGTTAGGACACATGCTATTTTGGTGATTATGGATGTTAAAGCTGTTTTTTGAAAGAGTTTAAATTTTGTTCGGATGAGCTAGAAAATGGTGGTTTTCTGTCACCACGTGGGTTCCTTTACGCATTTTTTTTTAGTAATTCAAATCGTGTATCTTGTAGAGTCTGTAAAATAATATATCTATGCAAAAAATCAACTTATCCGAATATCGATACACATGTCAAGATGAGTTTTTTGACGAAAAAATGAACGACTATGGACAGTTTAACTTAAAAAACAGTTGACAGATCAATACTGTCCATTTTTTCGTCTAGAACTCAATTTTTGACATACTTATCAATGTCCGGACAATCTAATTTTTCCATAGATACATTATTTTACAGAGCCTACAAAATGCACGGTTTAAATTACTCAAAAAAATGTGTGAAGGAGGCCCACGAGAGCTGCTGGCGGAAAACTGCCTCTATTCGGCTCATCCAGACAGAATTTAAACTCTTTTTGGAAACAAATCTCTCAAGCACCCCTACCAACTAAGGTGCCAAGCATCATCTGACCGCTCATCTAGGCAAAGATAGTTGTGATTGAATATGAACCGTTCATTGCTCAGTCAAGATCTAAACCATCAATTACTGAATTGAACGGTTGGATCAGCTCCTAAGCACCGTTGACAAACACTGGTATTTGGCAACATCTCCCATTCGTGTTATTCTAGATAAATAAAGTTGGGAGAATCTCCATGGGAAGTAATTTTGCACTTTTTGCTTGTCCTCTTGCCCACATTTACTTGCCTTTATTCACGTGAAAAGATAAAAATGTCTTCTACATGTGAAAGTGAGTTAATTAAAAAAGTAGTTTAATAATTTCACGGGAGCAAAAACAATAGAAGTAGTGCGAGAGAATAAAAAGAGTGCAAAAACTTTTTCTATATCTTTATTCGTTTTTTGTCTTTACATAAATTTTTTTTAAACCAATTCATTAAATATATGTTCAAAAAGAATTCATTAAAGATGATTTTTTTGTTTTTACGGAAAAATCTTATTTTCTTTTTACATCTTGGCTAAACTTTGACTGTAGTTTTCTCTGTCTGGACCAACAATATTGGACAAGTCCACACGCTAGAGCCCACATTGCTTATCAATGTTGTTTACCTTGTAGAATCCTCGATAGAGAGGCCTGTGGTCGAAAATTGTATCATATCTCTCCCATTTGTATGTCAATTCCATATAACTAGTGTTTACTCCCTTTGTCTCTTATTTAGAATTCAGTATTTTATTTTGGGCTGTTCATTAATAAGTGTCTATTTTGTAAAGTTAGTGGATAAAAATTGGTGCATTATCTATTTTGTTCCTAAAAATAAATTCCATTTTGAAAAATTAATGAATAAAAGTGTAATGATGATGGATAAGTAAGAAAAATGGAGAAAAAAGTTGATGTAAAATGTATAATAATAATGTCTTTTTAATAAGTTGAAGTTACGAAACAGGACACTTAAAAAGGGACGGAGGGAGTAGTATTTACTGCTTCGTATACGTTTTCATTTTCTTTTCATTGATAACTACCAACCAGGTGTTTGAGTCAGCTTATCGCTTAGTGTTGTTCAAGGCAATGTAGCTTCTTCTAAAGTATGACAGAGGAAAATAGATGGTGTTTGTGGTCTCGTATAATCGAAAAGTATTCCAAAAAAATTTGAGATGTTCAATTTTGTTCTACGATGAAATCCCACATTTAGAGCCCGTTCTGCTAAGGCGAATTAAATGACATATTGTGAGAGAATGACATGTCTCGTAAAACAAAAAATAAATACTTCAATATAAAAAGCGTAGCAGAACGTAACCTTAATCTAAGCAAAAGTTTGACATGACGATAATCTTTTAGGTCGTCATTTCATTTTACTCATTTATATGAAAAATTCACGTTTTAGGCCGGGGAGGATAGAATCAGTGTGGACTTTTTTAGGGCGTCATGTAAGTTACGGTATACATGTGTGGCGCGCCAATTATCTCGCGGTGTGCTAGTTGATGTTAATAATGAGGCAACTCTTGGAAACTATAGGAGTGCATCACAATAGCTTTGATGTGTTTAACATTGGCCTATACCGCGGCTGTTATGGAAAATATAGGAGTGCATCACAATAGCTTTGATGTGTTTACATTGGCGTATACCGCAGCTGTTATGCAGAGCGTAGACAGAAAAAATGAGGCTCAGATATTTATTTTCGTCAATTAACAGAATAATGCACCCACCATAGCTGCAACAATGCCCATTGCGAAGAAATTTACAAGTCTCTTCCACTTAATTATGTGGACTTTTTGCGTGTGTCTATCCCCACTTCCGATCACGTACAGCTGTGTTAACTCGTGCCTCAATTAGTCCTGAGGTGGGCGGATGAGTAGCCCACTGCAGACAGCTATACGTAGTCCTCTGGTGGGCGGATGAGTAGCCCACTGCAGACAGCTATACGTAGACGGGAGCGGGGAAAAACCCACAAAAAAGGACACATGATCTCTCTTCTCCCAGGGCAAAATCAGCCCACTATGGGTGGCATTATCCCACCGTACGACGGTAAAGAGGAGTATCATCACAGCCTTTTCCAATTGAGAGATTATTCAGTTACTAGCAGCAAGAACACAAAACAACAAAAGATTAAAAAAGAGTTGGTAATGGAGCTCATATCACTGGCTATTGCTGATCTTCATCAAGATCAGAGGTAGCTCTAATGGAGCCTCATTTTGAGTTCAACTCCTCAAGTTCTCAGGGAGTTTCCCATCACACTCTTTACATATACCAAGTTCTGAGTATGGACATAGAGGATTTTCATTTTGAAAACATAATTTGACAGAAACTCCGGCCGATTTTCGGCTCCAATTTTGATTAGGTGCATATACTGGATCCACCAAAGTTTTTGTAATTTCTGATTCCAAATCATTTCTGCTGCCTTGGCGACACATAAAATGTGGGGGGGAAAAAAATCCTTTTGAACGGACATGAATGAAGGTAACACAAGCAACACCACAGCAAAATCATATTTTTCCACAACAGACCCAATACTAGAAAGAGAGACTTATCCAGGAGGAGTCGGGAATAAGTTCTTCACGGCTCTACACAATCTCCGAATCATGC
>BPLS01000590.1:0-11992 GCA_019656275.1 Rhododendron kiyosumense
TTATCGACAGTCTCACAGCGACACAAATTCAACATCAGATACAACTTAAATCTAGAACTGTAATCTGATGCAACCATTCTAACTCGCTCCAGCTAATTAGAGTCCACACTAGAAGCAGATAAAAGTCTAGTGGGACACCCACTCCCACAGGTGCGAATAGGTTAAGAAACCATAGGATGAAGTACTGTATGATACACGGATACAGTGTCGGAAATAACAGGCATTGAGGCAAATGTCCAAGCACATTTTGGCTTTCCCATTGACAGAGTGGAACTATCTGTTGTGTTGTTACAGCTCATTTTACGCAATATTGACTACGAAGGGCTAGGAACTCTTGTACATTTACAAGGACCGTACAACAAACACCGAAGAATCTAAAGGTTTTTTTTTTTGATCAGCAAAGAATCTAGAGGTTTTTTTTTTTTTTTTTTGAACCGAATCTAAAGGTTAGTTAGCATAAGAACCAGCCAACCATAAGAAAGAGCCATTTCCAGATGGTGTATTGTTTTTTTTTGATAGGCAACATAAGTTTTATTAAGAACACTTGACAAAGGGTACATCAAGTGAGGGAAAGGGAGAGGGGAATCCAACCAAGGGTTGGATGAAAAAAGAAAAAGATGGGTCAAAGCCCACCGACACCTTAGGACCAAACCCCAAAAAATAAATCCAAGAAACCACATGGGCCTGGCCCAAATCAAGAACCAAAACAAACCCTAAGCCCAATCTATTCCAAACTCCGGCACCAATCAAGCACCGCCGCCGTCAAAACACACACCCGCCACCACCCACCCAAATCACACCCCACCACCTGGACCCAGCTCCACCACCGAACCACAAGCCCGAACACCCACCTTCGCAGCAGCAAAGCATTATCTCCAACAATTCACTAATGATAAAAAACCGCATTAGAGAACCCTTCCAGACAGTATAACAGCTACACAACATGAGCAGTATCAGCAAGCTAGAGCAGACCAGCAGAGCAAGAGCAGACCAGATCCAAATATCAGCCAAAATATCATCTTAGTTCATGAGAATCCCAGCAGATATATTTCCAGCATAATGTAGTAATCTATCAGCTCAACATTCAGCAGAAATCATCAAGCATTTGAGAAAAGAATACACCCAAAGCATTTGAGAAAAGAATATCATCTTAGTTCCAGATGGTGTATTGTTGCACCGCATCCATGGTCCAACAAACATAGGGTAAAAAAACTAAGGATGTTTAACGAGAACAACTCCAAATACATTAAATGTTCTCTCCCCTGCCGGAATCGGAAAGGTCACGACCTTGGACTTTTCCCGGCGTTTTTGTAAATGCTGGTAAATCTCTGCCGGAATCGTAAAAAGTCGCTGGCCTTGGACTTTTCTTGGGGTTCTGTAAACGCCAACAATAGTAATAAAAACGCCGGCGAACATTACTAGCGTTTATCAAATGCCGGGAACTATTCCCGACATCAGCAGTCGCGGCATTCACTAAAAACGCCAGGAAGACTTTTGCCGGCGTTTATGAAAAGCTGGGTAAGCCTAGATTTCTTGTAGTGGGCTATCCCCTTTCCCCGTTTTTAATAAAATTTATTTTTGCCGATCAAAATAAAATAAAATCTGGTAGACTGTTTTTTTTTTTTTTTTATCGGCAAAAATCTGGTAGACTGTTGCAACCACTAACAGAAGATTTTGTTCAATGCACAAAGGCAAGGAACACTGAGAACATTTGGAATGTGTGATGAATGATTACGTTACAAAGATTGGTGTTTATGGAATGGGGGGCGTTGGCAAAACAACCACCATGAAGTACATTCACAATCAGCTCTTGAAAGAAAAAGCCAAGTTTGATTATGTGTATTGGATCACTATATCTAAAGCATTCGATATTACAAAGCTACGGAGCGAAATAGCCAAGGTTTTGGATCTTCTTCTTAGGGAGGATGAGGAAGTGACAAAAAGAGTAGCAAAATTACATGAAGGTGCTCGACTGACAGAAAAAGTACGTCCTTATCTTAGATGATGTATGGGAGCCATTTGATTTAGACAGCGTGGGTATTCTGGAACCGAAGAGATCTAACGGGTGCAAACTTGTGCTAACTACACGATCGTCAGAAGTGTGTAGAAGGATGAAGTGTACACCTGTAAGAGTGGGTCTTTTCACAGAGGAGGAAGCACTAACTCTATTTCTTACCAGGGCCGTTGGACATGACACGGTGCTTACTCCAGAACTGGAAGAAATTGCAGCAAAAATTGCCAAAGAATGTCCTTGTTTGCCGCTTGCAATTGTTACTATAGCTGGAAGTTTGCGGGGATTGGAAGGAACCCGTGATTGGAGAAATGCACTAAATGAATTGATCAGCTTGACGAAAGACGCTTGTGATGTTGTAAGTAAGGTTTTTGAGCAACTAAAATTTAGTTATAGTCGCCTAGGAAATAAGGTGCTCCAGGATTGTTTCTTGTATTGTTCCTTGTATCCTGAAGGCCGTTTCATCCCTGTGAATGAGCTGATAGATTATTGGATTGCGGAGGAATTAATCGCTGATATGGACTGTGTAGAAGCACAATTGGACAAGGGTCACGCTGTATTGGGAAAACTAACAAGTAGTTGCTCATTGGAGAGCGTTCCCGACATACACGGGATGATGGGATACATTAGGGTGCATGATTTGATCAGAGATATGGCTCTCAGAATAACAGCAAGTAGTCCTCGATTCATGGTAAAAGCTGGCGAGAGAATAAAAAGCGTACCATATGAACAATGGTCTCAGGATCTTAAGAGGATTTCCTTCATGGATATTTTGATAAGTGAACTTCCAATTACACCACCTATCTGTCCTTGGCTTAGGCTATCCACAGTGGTATCATCAAAAGTCAATTGTTTTTAAAGTTAACAATGTTGGTGCAAAAGATGGCTAACAGTGGTATAATCAAACTTAGCAACATCCTTAGAAATAATCAAATTTTGAGCTTTGAATAACCAAAATTAGCAACCTTTTTCAATAATCAAAATTTGTGGACTCCACACCACATAAGTTAACTAGTTCCAAAATTTGATACACGCGTGTTTCAATTAGTATTTTTTTCTTCTCTTCTTCGTCTTCTCTATATCTTCTTCACTTCACCCACAAACTATGTCTCTTTCTTTTCCTCAAAAAGTGAAGCTCATATCTTTTGATCATCTACAATCCAATCCATCATTGTCGGATTAAGGTATTTCACTCTTCTTTTCCGTTTCTATTCCTCCCCCCCCCCCCTCAAAAAAAAATAAAAAATAAAATTCATAATAGGAAGGAAGAAAGTAACCAATTTTTCCCCAAAATTAAGAGAGGGAATCGATATATGTTTGCAAAAAAAAAAACGTAAATGGAGGAAAGTGAATAGGAGGAAACAGAGGGGGAGAGATAGTGAAATTGTAGTGGACCCTTATTTTGGTTATGGACTAAAAGTGACCATTGTGAAGCTCAACATTGTTAAGCATAGCAACCTCTTAAGTGAATAATCAAAAGTTGATGTGTCAACTTTTAATTATCCTTTTTTAATTATACTATTGTGGATGGCCTTACCACCATACTTTTGAATCGCCGCTATAGGTCAATGTTTGAAGTGATTCCGAATTCTTCCTTCACCAATATGCCTTGTCTTAAGGTATTGGATTTTCCTGGAGCAATATAACGTCACTGCCAGAGTTTATCTCCAACTTGGAGAATTTAAATGTATTAATACTGGATAAATTTGACATCCCACTTTTTCGGCTAAATAAAATTAATAATATTTTTTACACAAATAACTCAATTATTTTATCTTAATTTTTCAAACTTCTTGCTAATAAAAAGAAGAAGAAGAATAATGATAGGTTGATTGTGTAATTAGACTAGATAAGTTTTAAGTTTGAACGTGGACAATTTATTAGAGTGAGGAAATATTTCAGAAGTACGGTTATTATTTCTTTTCTCATTACCGAAGATACCGAGAGCGAGAGAGAGCTGCGGCAGTAGACTGGGGTCAGAGCACTTCTCCTTTGGTACATGGATTTTCTTATTACTTGATCTTTAGTATAGATGTACATGTGTGTCTATGTATACTCATTAAAATATGTATTATTTGGATTTGGGTTCATAGAAGCAGGAGGTAGGTTAATTTGTGCGTGGTAATGGGGTATGATTTTGGTGTCAACCAAGTTAAGGTTTATGGGTTCATCAAATTAATTATTGGTATTGGTATTCTTTTATTAGATTAGTAGAGAACGCGAGCTTTGCATTTTGTGTCCCATCGTTTCGATCGCGGTGAGTGGTTAAGCATTTGTGATCCCTTCTTTTGGAATCCTCTTGAGCCAATCTATTCTTGACAATTCGTTATTCGTTGTGATCCGATGATTATTATTCTTATCCGTTGCTCTTATAATTATTGACAATTGGTGTACCCTTTGGCATACAAGGTTACTTGAGAATATCTGTGATTGATCGATTGCCCTTACTTTTATTGTCATCGATTTTTTGACTCCATGATATTATTGTGACGATGCAACGACACGGGAAATAATCCTGGCCGGTCAGGTGACTCCAGGTCGCCGTTGTTAATATGTGTTGGGATCATGGATTATGTTTATATTTGTGAAAGTTCAAGAGAAAGACCCGTGAAATATCGCGGTAACTTTGGCCTAAGGGAAAAGATTTGTGAAATACCCTATGACTCTAGTGCTCAACAGATAGGGAAAAGAGTTGTTAAATACCCTGTGACCCTATTCCGGATCGGCTTAGGGAAAAGGTCTCATGCGTCATCGTGTGGTGACTCTAAGTATGGTGTTGGATCCAACAGGCAAAGCCTTGAGAAAATATTTGGCATTTGAAAATTGGTAATTATGGTTCCCACTCTGGTTTATACTTCCATTATTGTTGTTCGTCGTTCGGATATTATTGGACTCATTGTTTGGTATAATTATTGTGGTGATTCGATTATTGTTGTTGCTATTCGTTAATCCGTTATTCATCTTGTGGATACTATTTGTTGCGCTATTGATCTCTTTGTTCAATATTAGGTTTGTTGATAGTATTCGTTGAACCATCGACCTCTATTATTAATTTGATTCCACTTCTTTTTAACCCTCAGTTATTGTTCATTTATACGTATATCATTTTGTATTATTACCCTTAGCATGCTTGATTACTCACTGAGCTCGTTATCTGACGGATTTATTCCACATTTTTTTTTCAGGTTAGTTCATGGAACATTGTTGTGGACTCTATGTCATTGTTGGGACCTTCTGTTTGGACCTCTAGGGCGTGTGTATTTTTATTTCTTTTATCGTGTCAAACTGCTTCCGCACTTTATTTATTACCTTCTGCACTTTTATTAAATGACAGTTCATTGTTGCGTTTAGAGATCGGAAAATATAAGATATTGTGTCATTTGCTTCAGGAAACTATTGGTTTGGAGTCGCGCATTTTATTGTAATAAAATATCCAGTCTTTTTTAATAGTTCGAGTTGTTAAAAATATTTTTAATTAGACTTTGTGTCCCATGATTGCTTCATGGTGCATGGCCGGTCATGCTCCCGGATTTGGCGCGTGACAATAAATGTAAGGAATTAAAGTATGTGCCATCACTGGAGACACTAAAGGCTCTAAAAAAGTTTGTACTAACTTATAGCAAATTCAAGAATTACCGGAAGGTATAGAAGAATTGGTTAATCTCAGAAAACTTGACCTCTCACACAATTTTTCAATACAAAGGACATCTTTCCCTAGCTGGAAGTTACGCAAGCTCTCAAAACTCCGATACCTAAGAATTGACTGGACAGAAGGACATCTTTCCCTAGCTTGAGTCAATTTAAAGTTGTCATTGTCCATTTTCACAATGTACAGGAGCTTACCAGATATGCGACATCTCAGCAGTTCCAAGGGTTGCAGAAGTACTGTCATATAGTGGGACAACGTCTTTCGTTCGAAAGAGATCTGGGAAAAGAGTTTAGTTTTATTTTCAAATCTGTACATTTTGGAAGTGGATTAGATCTGCCAGTGCTCCCCACAGATATAGAGTCCTTTGGTCTTGATGGATTCCACGATCCCATTAGCTTATCAGCTACTCCATGGTTCAAAGATGCCAAAGATTTACGTAAATGTGTAGTCAAATGTTGTAACGGGTTCGAATCCATCTTTTCGTCATCTACCTTTACAAAAGATGGCTAGATCTCTCTAGGAACTGTCGAGTCATTTGATTTGAAAGAGTTACCCAGATTAATTTAGGGCACTCTTTGAGGGGATTGCCCAACCACATAGCATTTACTTCAACCTAAAAGAGTTGTCCTTTAGTGGATGTGACGCTTTGAAGAATATTTTTCCTGTCTAATTATTGCAAAACTTCCCAAACCTGGAGAGTCTTAGGGTGGAGAGGTGTGAGAATGTGGAGGATATAATAGTCGAAATAGCAGAGACGAGTGATCGGAGCAATCATCAAGATTATAGCAACTCGATCAGTCTCCCAAAACTCGAGTGCTCAACTCTAGTTAACCTACCAAGACTGAAGAGCATATATAATGGCGTGATGGTGTGTCCATCTATAGCAGAAGTTGAGATTTACATCTGCTCGATGGTAAGGAGATTGCCTCTTTTGCTGCATATGGAAGGCGAGCAAGCAACAACACGAATCGGCCTCATCCATATTTCTGCACAAAAAGAATGCTGGGAGTCGTTGGAATGGGATGATCCCGTCACCAAAACCATTCTTCAGCCTTATGTAGGTAAATATCATATCATTATGTCGTGTCTGATTTGAAAGTAGTTGCAAAATATTCAATTCCAAGTGGTGTGGCCCTAATACCTGCATTATTGTAGTGCCACCCCCCCACCCCCCCCAAGCTCTTTGTGTTGTGTTTAACCCAAATAGGCCTGGCATGATACTTGCAACTTTCCTTAAGAAAATACAAGTAGTTGATTCGTGCAATACATGAGACTTTTTTTTCATAAGGTAATAGTACCACTTGTTTTTATGTAAAATTGCTGGTAGTGTTAGAGAAAATCATATATACATATATACATTTATAATGGACATTTGAGCGCACACACACACATAAAATTCCTTATTCTTTTTAATATATGCAATTACAAATTAGTACATCACAAAAAGGATTATTGATTGAAAATGTAATGATGAAAAACTAAACTTTAAGTAGTAAAAAGGTGCTTGGTTACATGTATATATAGATTCGATTGCTTGAGTTGTTAGATAGTGTCTCGACGTGAACATATGTATATAGAATGTAATTTCCAAAGCTTGGTTCAATCACTGAAAGTTATTGAATAGAGCATGGTCTTTGTCACACCCCAAAAATGAGAAGTGACCGGCCGTGAATCATGAGGCTAATCCATGGAACACGCAGCCTAAATAAATCAAAGTAACCGAAAATCAAATGATCACTTTTTCATTATTAATCAAATCAAAAGCCAAATATGTCTCATCATAAACATGGGGCACAACCATCCCATGAACCAAACAATATCCAATAATCCAACAATAATTACAAGAATTTGTTATATGACAATTGTTTCAAATGCAGAAGCGAATTTTAAAATAAAACTAGAATGAGACACCCTAAGGAGGTCACAAAAGAAAATCCCCGAGATGCCGCCAGAGTCCTTCCCTAACTCCCCAACTTGCCTGAAAATGAAGTTGGAATAAATCTGTCAGCTGACGAGCTCAGTGAATAGCAAGTATGTATAATAAATAAAGTTGAAAGCGAGGATTAAAATAATATACCATTAAATATAATTTAGCATACGAAGTGTCCAGCAGAATAATAAATTAATCAATGAAGCATTTAACCAAATAAATATTCTTGGTGGTGATCACAATAATAACTTCATCAACAATGGGGAACCACAATCAAATAGTACCATGGCCAAAATAAATCTCATTAAAATTGGATCCAATATCGAACTTAGAGTCACCAGGGTTGGCAGCCTGTGGTACTTTTCCCTAAGACGATTCGGCGAAAGAAAGCCGTTGATGTCACGCCCCAAAAATGAGAAGTGACCGGCCGTGAACCACGAGGCTAATCCATGGAACACGCAGCCTGAATAAATCAAAATAATCGAAAATCAAATGATCCCTTTATCATTATTAATCAAATCAACAGACAAAATGTCTCATCATAAACATGGGGCAAAACCATCCCATGAACCAAATAATATCCAATAATCCAACAATAATTAAAAGAATTTGTTATCTGCCAAATTGTTTCAAATGCGGAAGCGATTTTTAAAATAAAACTAAAGTGAGACACCCTAAGGAGGTCAACAAAAGAAAATCCCCGAGATGCCGCCAGAGTCCTTCTCTAATTCCCCAACTTGCCTGAAAGAGAAGTTGGAATAAATCCGTCAGCTGACGAGCTCAGTGAATAACAAGTATGTATATTAAATAAGGTTGAAAGTGGGGATGAAAATAATTTACCATTAAACATAATTTGGCATATGAGGTGTTCAATAGAATAATAAATTAATGAATGAAGCATTTAATCAAATAAATATTCTTGGTGGTGATCACATTAATAACTCCATCAACAATGGGGAACCACAATCAAACAGTACCATGGCCAAAATAAATCTCAACAAAATTGGATCCAATATCGAACTTAGAGTCACCAGGGTTGGCAGCCCGTGGTACTTTTCCCTAAGACGATCTGGCGAAAGAAAGCCGTTGAGCATTAGGGTCACCGGTCTAACACGGTCTTTTCCCCAATGGCCAGGGTCACCAACACGAGAAGGAATAAGTTCCCTGGACTTCCGAAATAAATGTTCCCATTAATATCCACCAAGTTCTCACCAAAAAGAATATTAACAATTGATCTCAGAAAATTCATCGCATGCCAATTTATAGACCAACTTATAAACAAATTTCTGAAGGAAATACTTTTAAGGGACACAGGGATCTTTTGAAAATACGTAACATACTTAACTACTCACCTGGGTCCAAAGGTAATCTAACTGATAAGCACCCGAAAATGGAATTTAGGGTGCGCTAGTAACTAGGCTTAGTGTTAATTTAAGCGTTAATTAGTTGTTTTTAATGATTTTTTCTCGTAGGTCGTTTTGATGTTGCTTTGCAGGTGAATCACATAAGAAGGAGTTTTAAAGGCCAAAGCGCAGCCAAGGCCAAGCTTGGCCAAGGCGCAGCCCGGGCAGAAGAGGCGTGGCCAAAGCATGGCCAAGGTATGGCCCGAGCAGAAGAGCAGAAGGCCAAGGCATGGCCTAGGCCCAAGGCAAGGCAGAGGCAGCACCAGAAGCTACGGCCAAGCCACAGACAAGCCACGGCCAAGCCACAGCCAAGGCGTGGCCTGAGCAAGACAGGAGCAAGCTAGGCCGTTATCCATCTCGGCATCGATGGGAAGAATCAAGGTCCATCGATGCCGAGCAGCTTAGTCAGCCAGGCCCTTAATGCATTCGGCATCGATGGGAAGAATTAAGTGCCATCGATGCCGACCAGCTTAGTAGTCCAGCTTATGGCCTTTGCCAGCGATGCCGAGCGCCTTAGCGGGGCATCTTCGGAGCATCATGGGAATATTCCAGGCGCGGATCTTCTGAGTATTTAAGTTTGTGACATCATTTTGTACAAACATAGAGTAGCACGTTTTTACATAATTTCTAGATCTAGCTTAGGTTCATTTTTGCTTTTCAAATTGTTCTTGAGTGTTCTTGTTTTTCAGCCTTTCAATATTTAATTTTCTGTCTTAATTAATTAGTTTTTGATATTTTCGCCTTTATTAAAGTTGTTACTCGTCTTCCGATCTATCGTTTGATCCACTTTATTTCTAGTCTTGTGTTTCCAATTATGCTTAGTAAATTTTCGCTTGCTCTTATCTTCGTAGATATGCGTGAGTAGTTTCAAGGGTTGGGTCATGGGATGATTAGCATCCCGTGGCTTGGGTAAAAATTGCATTTTTCACCAATAAAGCTTCAATTTTTAGATTTGAAAATTAATGTGGGGTTCGGATTCAATTGGGGAATTACCGAGGTGTTAACCTCTTTGATCATGTGTAGGTAGGAGCTTCGCCTACCTACCACACATGATGCTTAGAGCTCTGTCGCTCGAGGGGTTCACCAAATGAGTTCTAGAGCTAGCTTGATAATCGAATCTCTTTTTCTCGGTTTTGATACCTACAATTGTGTATTTTAAATCGCGTGAATTGGTGAAAAATGTGATTTAGCCTAAGTCATGGGTGCTAGTGATTCCTAGACCTAGCCTATCTTTTATCTAGTTTATTCATTTTCAATTTAGCCTTTTAAATTTCCACCGTTCAAAGTAAAACCAAGTTGACTGGATAAAAGTCGAAAACCCTACTTGCATCTACAAATCCGAGGCGAGCTATAAACTAATTCCCTTGGGTACGATCCCGGACTTCTCCGGATTATTTTGCTTCATCGATATTCAAACCCTACGCTTGGGGTAATATTCTTCTGCACCGGAAGAGATAACGAAGCACTAACCGAACAACGCGAAATGAAATTAACCTGAACAAAAGAATATTACGAAATAATTAACCAATATGGATACAGCGTTGGCCAAGTACTAACTAGGAAATAATGTATCAATGAACTACCCAATCCCCAATCTAGATAACTAATTCAGTACCAAACCGAAACTATAAAACCCAAACTTTGGATTTCAATTCCCATCAATTTATCTCCTGCGTAACCACCTGTTCTCCAATCCCAAACTCTTACCAAATAGACTTTGTTCACACAGGAATAACTACATAATCTACTCACCAATAGCACAAGCACACAGCCTTACCAATAGTATTTAACTTTTTCTGCCACATGTAGAAACTAGTATTATTATTTTCCTTAATCTCCAACACTACCAATTCCCACAACACCAGATCAATGTGCCGACTCACTTTACACAACCATGACAGCATATGCACACCACTTGCCGAGATCTCTCTCTCTCTCCCTCGCACACCAAAATCACCATGCTCACAAAACCCATACGGCACAAGCCTTTTTCGAACCCACCAAATTAAGCCTCACAAAAGGACAAACTCCAAACCCAAATTTGTTTGTTCATATATACTATTAATTGGTGGAATAAGAGATTTAAGAGGATAGAAGTGAATGGATTACCTGAACACAAGATGCCAAGAACTACCATGGCTATGGCTGCTACGGCTCTCAAACGCTATTCTCCAATATAAAACCCTAATATCAGTAAATGAATATATGCATAAGTACAGCACTTAAAAGCCCCACTACTCACGTGCTCCCTAAATTGTAGCTACTAATTAATCAAGATATTTATAAACACGATACAAACTAATTACTAAACTAATTAGACTTACACCCTCAAAACTGTTATAACGCCAGTTATACCCATAGGGCGCACGAAATACAAATTTGGACCTGACAAAAACATCCAATTAATAAATGACCAATATAAATAAATAAATAAATAAATAAAAATGCTAGGCCGTAACAGTTGAGCATTAGGGTCACCGGCCTAGCTAACACGGTCTTTTCCCCAATGGCCAGGGTCACCAACACGAGAAGGAATAAGTTTCCTGGACTTCCGAAATAAATGTTCCCATTAATATCCACCAAGTTCTCACCACAAAGAATATTAACAATTGCTCTGAGAAAATTCATCGCATGCCAATTTATAGAACAACTTATAAACAGTTTTGAGTCTCCGAATAACATTTATATAAATTTCTGAAGGAAATACTTTTAAGAGACACAGGAATCTTTCGAAAATATATAACATACTTAACTACTCACCTTGATCCAAATATAATGCAACTCGAGTACGCAAAAAGATGTTAACCTGAACAAAGGGAATCATATAACATTATTATCGCTAACTGTATCAACATATCTAATATACGACTACCTAAAAAGGTGAAACCTAAAGCTATAAACCCAACTTAACTCCAAACCCAATAATTTGTTTTCCTCAACGAAAGACCAACCTGATCCAAAACTAATAAACTTCACCTTCCAATAATCCACTACATATT
>BPLS01000591.1:0-55497 GCA_019656275.1 Rhododendron kiyosumense
CAACGGCTGAGATGGGAATCCCGCACCAGCCGCTCCAAACGGGATCCGGAGGAGATCCTGAGTGTATATATATACTAGCGAATGAGTCTGTGCCTGAAGGCACGACTCAACACGTTATGAGCATAACTAAATTGAATTTACACTTCTCTGCTTTTAAAACCCCAATAACGAACCTGACTTTTTCAATAAAAAATTGTCTATTAACTTTAAACATGTTACATCTAATCAATTTCAAACAAGTGAATTTCAAAAAGAAAAAAAACTACCGGTTTACAACTACCAACAAAAACAAAGTTGCCTATGTTTTGCCAAAAAAAAAATAATGACAACCTAAGCCAGTTAAACCACCGCATGATGATCCGCTCTTTCAACCTCCTAACATGCATCCTCAAAATATGCATAGAAAAGTTTTAACAATTCATCAATTAAAAAAAAAATATGTGCACATTTCATCATGCCTCTTCAGAGAATGCTAAGTAAGAATGAATTCTAATAACAAATGAGCCCGTGCCTGAAACACTTGTTCAAAAGCACTTATCAACAACCCTGGCTCACTCAATTTTCAAAAATTCTAGCACCACACAAACACTCACATACACCCACTCAACATAGGATCATCAAAATTTAGGCAATTGAATTCCAAAACAATCAAACAATCTTTTTAAGTTAGGGAATACAAATCAAAGAACCGACTACAGTACAATTGCATGTGCTAAGGCTCATACCAACCTAAATCAACTACTCTATTTTACAATTGCATGTGCTAAGGACCCAATAACTTCATCTCCAAAATTATTGACACCTGAAAAAATAAAATAAAAATTAGATTCATGTTAATAGAAGGGTTACCTATTACAGGCTTTAGATGAGAGACAAAATATGGTTTTTTTTAATACTTCACTTCATGGAAGAGTTGCCATAGTCAAAGAATGAAAATCAATCTTGTGTATTTGATGTGTATTATAGAAAGCTAGAGGGGGGCCTTGGAATCTTTTGAGGCTAATGCTCATGTGTTTTGAGGGTCATTCCAGTAGCCGACTGGTGTGACCTTTTAGTTGTGCGTTCCTTGAGCAGGCTTAATCGACAACCCCACACAATCAACTTAGGTGAATAAAGGAAGCTTGCATTCAAAAATCATGTTTTCATCCTTCATGGGCACATTATACTTTCTGTTCTAAGTTTATTTGGACATGAGGTCTAATAATCTTTGCATTTTAAAACCAAAAGTAGAACTAACAATTGGTGGATTAACAAAAGAGGTCATCGTCGTGCCTAAGACATAGATGGTTATGCAATGGGAGCCCGGAGCTAATAATGCAAAGCTCTTTTTTCATGTTACCGCAGCATAGGGTTGATTGGCCCAGTAGTTCCCAAGTCCAAATGCACATTAAATTTTAATGCTTGTAATCGTGGGACACACTGACATGCAGGGGACACGACAGGATGTATGTAGGCATGTACAATCAGCCGATAATGCACTCTAGAGGAATCTTGTCCTAATTAATTAGTGAGTAAACATAGGTTTCCATAACAGAAAAAAATAAGCATAAAATTTTCATGTACCTAGCCATGTCTGTGTTCCCCTTTTTTAAGAACTGTAGGGTCTAGTATCTGTCCGAGTCACCCGCTGTGTTTGTCTTTGAATCTGTGCATCATAGTTTATCACTCAACTGAAAATGGTAAAAAATGCATGCAATCATTTGCTAAGAATATGTTTCACAGCAATGCAAAAAAATCACACATCATAGATGCAACAATTAAGAACACAACACGCCTAGCGTATGTTACCAATATTCAAGTTTCTTTGTAACCAACAATCCGTATAACGGTTAATGTGGTACTCCCTCTCCATCGTGTAATCTAAGCCATTACCATAGCCCTGCGCACCCCAAAATCTTAATGTGACTCATATAGCTCTTTACGAACATAATGTGACTCCTCCCGTTCCATACTTGTTCCTTCAAAAGCTAATAATATCCTATGTCAAGATAAATGGCCAAAAAATTGTTCATTCTAATTATTCATCACAATATTCCATATACTAATCATGGCAATCTGTACAACACTGCTGAGGCTTTTCCACATAGTGTGTCACCTCTCTATGGGCTTTTATGAGTTCTTATCATAGTTTCATTTTTCGATCCAAGTTATATAGGAGTAAGAGATAGAAAGTTACCTATCCACTCATTAGTGAGAGGACCATTTTTTGGGACTGGTTAGAACATCCACCATGCAGATCCTTTCCTCATTGATCTGAAAAAAAAGAAAAGCAAAGGTTTTTCACTTTTCACATTCATTTTTTGCGAAAAGCAATTTAGCCAATAAAAACCCATAAAACAAAGCATTGGACAATTAACCGTGTTCTCTTTCCTCTCTGTTTCGACAAAATGCTATAAGGTAATGCAATTTCAACTTCATTATTCCTAGGATAATACTTTTGTTTATAACATTTACTAATTGACTATCCTTGAAGTTTTTACTAATCGAGTATCCTCGAAGGATAAAAACTATCTTCTCGCAACCAATTCTATGTGAAAAAAGGAAATTAAAACACCAACTCAAGCAATTTATATGTATTAATAACACATAATGAATCCTCAATTGCACTTGAAACTACTCAGGATGGCTTATATTAAGGAAATTAAAACACCAACTCAAGCAATTTATATGAAGGTGATGGCTTACATCTAATCATCCAATATTTGAAACTACTCAGGATGCAACTTGGCTTGCCGGTGTTTCAAACAGGTCATTGAGAAGCTATATATGTTTTCATTTGAAACTCCCTTTTATTTTCTATGAAAATAAACAATAAAACCAAAACCAGGTTAATCATGAGAAATGTAGTAGTCTGATTGGCAAAAATAAATCCCTAAAAGACAAAATCTTTACCTTTGATTTCTCCGATTAAAATTAAAAAAACCAAACTTTGACGGGAGATTAGTTGAGCAAGCAACATTATAGTTTAAAAAATCAGACCATTACGAAAAGAATGAAGGGAATCGGTCTCTTGCGACGTCTCCTACAAAAAGACTTCAAGCTCTGACCGAAGATTAGTCCGCAATACAACACAAAAACGTCATCAGCCTAACAAAGTCATTAATCATTTATTAAAGACAAACCAAAATAAAAAACGCAAACATCCTAAAAAGGAAAAAGTTGGCCTAATCAAAAATTTTAAGCTTCGTATAAAAACAAATCATCGGCCTTTTCACTTTCAATGGAGAAAAAAGAGCTCAATCGATAAAATTAGGGCCATTGCACAAAAGTTGAAGGAGTCGTTAGAAAGCTACCTAAGATCAGCAAAAAAATCTGCCATCATGGAACAAATATATATAGAAGAACAAAGTATTTATCTTATGACCTGCAGCAAGGAAAAATATAAATTAAAAATCCTAGTTGAAAGATAGAAAAAATCAAACCAAAGAGATGAGTACGTACCCACAAACATATATTCTCTGTACTCGGTAGAAAACAGGACACTCGATTTCTTGTTGAGAAACCCACGTACATGCAAAATCAACTATGTCACCCAAAACCAGTGGTTTAGATACCCAACCAAACAATAGATGAGCACCAATCAGACTTTCATAGCCCTAGATATCAACTTACCTGAGACTGTGTCCTTCATTTAGTGAGTCCAGAGGGAGGAGGCAGGGCAGGGAGAGAGAACGGTGGTGGTGGGTGTGGTTCGAATTTTGAAATGGAGAGAGAGAGATTTCAGATCTGGTTTTGAAATTGAACGACGTGTGTGAGGCGACCTAGTGGATTTGAGATGTCTCTATTTTTTGCCTTCAAAATGCCAAGTATTTACAGAACTGTCATCCTAAAGTGAGCCATTGGAGTTGAGATGTCTCTAATTTTTTGTGTTCTTCTAAATAAGCCATGGCTTTTTCGTAAAAAATGAGCCAAATAAAATCACATAAAAATGAAAATAAGCTAATAAGTCAACTTTTTTGTCTTTATTCAAAAAAATTAGATTTTGGTCAAAATTTTTTACTTTTTAGATTCCTCTTGTCGTGAGAATGCAATAATCCCCAAAAAATTGACAATAAGCCATGTGATACGAAAAAAATTTAAATAAGGACAAAAAATAAGCCACTTTGGCTTATTTGTCCGAACACCATTTTAGTTTGTGAGAGGGACATTTTTTGGACCCTTGAATAGGTAGGATTGGAGGGTTGAGATTGAAAGAAAAGGAATATTATTTTAGAATCTTGTGGATACCTCCCCTCCCATGTTATATTGATAATAATCAACTCATTTTCCGAAAAAATTATACCCAAATCTCTAATAAAAATATTGAAAAAAATGACCAAAAAGATGTGTCAAAAAATGGTGAAAAATTAGCCCAGAGGGGCCCTAAATTGTCACGTGGATCAATTTCTAGGGTTCTCTGTGTAATTGTCCCAATACATTTTCGATTTGTCTTGTCGCGATCTAGGGATTTCTCTGTAATTGCCACAATATATATCCATTTCTATGCGATCAGACCCACCAGCAGCAGCCCAAAATCTTGAACCAAGCAGGTATCTCTCTCTCTCTCTCTCTCTCTCTCTCTCTCTCTGTTTTCCGTTTTGCATGGGTAATTTAGATGGTTTTAGTTTGTTTTTTCTGATGTATAGGTTCCTTGTTTTTATGGGGAATGCCTCTTAGAGTTTGTAGTTGAGTTTGAGCTTACTTATAAAAAAAAAAATTTCGATGCTTAAACATAATATGTTTGGCCCTGTGTATAAGAGCTATCATAGAATTTGAATGTTTGTCTAATTTGAAGAATGGATCGTGAGATCTAAACCCTGTGTGTTTGGATCCAAGGAACACAAGGAAAAGTAAAAGATACGAAAAGAAGATGAGATACTTTTCTCATTCTTTTTTTTCTTCGTTTGGGGTTTGGGAGAAGGGTAATGAGGAGATATTAAATAGGTATTGGTAAATTATCATTTTTTTGGGGTTTTAATTTTTGTGTACATGCAAGAAACCTATCCTAATCGAAGAAAAAAAATTTCAATGCAACGGTATTTGTATTGCCCAACGCTATGGTGAGATTGAACCTGGGATTTGGTCCTGGTAAAGGGAGCACCTTACCACTTGGGCTACCTTTGTTCAGGTTTGATTGTCATGAAAATGCACAGGTTGTTTAATTTCCCATTAGTCGCGGATATCCTTGGTCCAAAGATAGCAATGGAAAGAGATTATGTGTGTTTGTGCATGTTTGAATGTGTTTTGGTTAAGAAATTCACGATACAGTCTGACTGAGAACGGATTCAATACAGTTGGAGTGTCTTTGGTTTGTTTAATTTTGTCATTTGTTGCTCTTTTAATGGCATCAACCTAGCTATTGATTTTTTCCTTGTGTAGAACTGAGCCTACAGACGGCTGTTAACACTTGTTTGGCACTCTTGTTCAATTTTCTTAATGAGGTTTGAGCTGCGATTGTGTAGTAGAGCATGCTGCTCTTGATTCATTCTTAGGATTGCCCTAACTTTCAAATTGGAGCCTGTTGTTGAGACAAGGAGGCTATATCTGTTTATTCCATTTGTGAAATGGATTTTTCTGTGCCTTGTATGTAATGGATTCTGTCCAGCTTGCGATGTAGTGTAGGGGTCCTGTAGTGCACCCCCTGGTTGTCGAGATGGAATCTGAACCATTGATTACCGAGATAGATGGCTTGGATTGTGCACTATACCTCTGCAGAGCATCGCTGCACTACAGTACCCCCTTGTCCAAATAGATAGGGTTTGGCTGCTTCTTCTTTTTTTTTCTTGGTTTGGTTTAATTAGCTTTTACTTTTTTTTGTACTGATTTTTATCTTTACAAGGATACTTGTTGCAATCTATGTTTAATCACCCTATTTATAAGTGAAAATTGGATTTAAAATGCTTCTAGATATATAGTTACTTTTTGCAATTTCTCGGTGCATTAGCATTTCCATTTACATTGGTAGTTATACATTTGATATATCTGGAAGCAGGTTGGGGTAACTGTTTCTGGTTAAAAGAATGGGAGGAGGATTTAGGGTGCTGCATCTGGTCCGGCCATTTTTATCATTTTTGCCAGAAGTTCAGAGTGCTGACCGGAAGGTTCCTTTCAGAGAGAAGGTCATATATACGGTCATTTCTCTTTTCATCTTTCTGGTTTGCAGTCAGCTCCCTCTATATGGCATACACTCTACAACAGGCGCAGACCCTTTCTATTGGATGCGTGTTATTCTTGCTTCAAACCGTGGAACTGTCATGGAATTGGGGATCACGCCTATTGTGACTTCTGGACTGGTGATGCAACTCTTGGCTGGGTCAAAGATCATTGAAGTGGACAACAGCGTCCGTGAGGATCGTGCACTCCTGTGGGTACCTGGATTCTGAGCTCCTTTTAGCTAGCTTGTTTGTTAGTTGTTTTTTTTTTTTTTTGTCTGCTGCAGTCTGCTTGTTTCTATTAGTAGGAAGCTTATATTGCTGAAATGGTTTTCCCTTGCAATCATTTGATGATTTTTTTGTTGTCTATGTTAGAAAATGGAACGCAATAATCAACTCTGTTATTTTTTCATTTGTTGACATCATCACTCGAAGACATGATGGAAATTTTTTTTCTTGGCCGAAGTGAAATCTTTTTTCTGCTTAATGTTTTCCTATACTAGCCTGAAGTAACACACCATTCTTTACGTAGTTTTTTTTTAGGAGCTTTCAAGCTATAGTACACATTTCTGTTTATCTTGTGTTGCTATAGATGATTAAGTTCAAATCAATTGTACCCTCTAATACCGGCTTGTCAGTGTATCCTATTGTAAGATGCTTGGTTTCTCTCTCCTGTCTTCCTGCAGAAATGGTGCACAAAAGTTGCTGGGAATCCTTATTGCTGTTGGTGAGGCTGTTGCCTATGTTCTCTCTGGAATGTATGGCAGTGTCGGCCAACTTGGTGTTGGGAATGCTATTCTGATTATAATTCAGCTTATCTTTGCTGGTATTATTGTCATATGCTTGGATGAACTTCTCCAGAAAGGATATGGTCTTGGCTCTGGAATTTCCTTATTTATTGCTACCAATATCTGGTAAATAGCCTACACCGCTTTCAATTTCTGCTTTGATGTTCAATTTTTCTGTATCGTGGACAGTGCCCTCAGATTTGATTGATTTGCAGTGAAAGTATAATCTGGAAAGCATTTAGCCCCACAACTATCAACAGTGGGCGTGGAGCTGAATTCGAAGGTGCTATTATTGCTTTGTTCCATCTGCTGATAACTAGAACAGATAAAGTCCGTGCTCTGCGGGAGGCTTTCTACCGGCAAAACCTTCCAAATGTGACAAACTTGCTGGCTACTGTCTTGATATTCCTTGTTGTGATATATTTCCAAGGTTTCCGTGTTGTTTTGCCTGTGAGATCCAAAAATGCGCGCGGACAACAGGGCTCTTATCCGATTAAGCTATTTTACACCTCAAACATGCCCATCATTCTCCAGTCTGCACTTGTTTCCAACCTTTATTTCATCTCTCAGGTATGAAGTTTTATATGCGTGGTTGGAGTTGACGAATCATGTATTCTACTATTGTTGCGGACATTTATTGCCATTGCTTTTTGTTCAGTTGCTCTACAGGAAGTTCAGTGGAAATTTCCTTGTAAATCTCTTGGGCAAGTGGAAGGAATCGGAATATTCTGGGCAGTCTATCCCAGTTGGTGGTCTTGCTTACTATGTCACTGCACCATCAAGGTAATAATGATTTTCCCCATATTTTCTAACTATATGGTGTCTTTTTTATCATCTCCTTTCTAAAATTTTCACACACTTCTCCCAGGATATACTTCTCATTCTTTTGTTTTATCCTGGTTTCACTCTTTCCATTGTGTTAAAATTTCAGCTTGGCAGACATGGCAGCCAACCCTTTCCACGCTCTCTTCTACATAGTGTTCATGCTGTCAGCCTGTGCACTGTTTTCAAAAACTTGGATTGAGGTTTCCGGATCTTCTGCTAGAGATGTGGCCAAGCAGCTTAAGGTAACATTAGATGACTTCTTTGATTTCTTGTTGCACCCATTTGTTATTATCTGCCATAGTCTTTGATTAATTGTGCAAGTTGAGGTGAATAAGATAATTTTCTTGTACCATCACCTAATGCGACCTGTCCTCACACTTGAGGCCCTCTGCCGAGTGATTCTCTTATTCTTATTCCTATGGATGTCGTATTTCTTAACTTTTGATTTGGTAGGTGTCAAGTGGTTCTAGACTACTAGTATTCAATTTTTTATAAGATGATGACCTTTGGAGATTGTGGCTTTGGTAGCTGTTTGATTTTATTTTTGAGATCAGCCTATGTATTAGTTCCTCGGGCAATATTGTTGAGAATTGAGATGAGCCTCAAAATTTAGACAGTTAAACTTTTACAGGACATTTTCCAGGTGTATATTAGAGTATTCTTGTAGCATGCTCTAATGTTATGACTTTTCCACATTAGTTAGATCCTGTAGGAGGAATCATTAGATTTTGTGTTTGATCTGATATGCTTTCAGTGGGTGTTACAGTCTGCGAATTTTTTGTGCACTTCTCTTTCCCCTAATCTATTTCTTTTCCATTAACCAAAATGCAAAAAGGATAAAGACATGAAAAAAGAAAAGTAAAGGTCATCGTCCTGATTTTGAAACACCTAGTACTTGATACTCGTAACAAAAGGATAAGTTTTACAAGGTATGGTTTCTTCGTTAGTCATGTTGGTTGGTAGTTATCTGGTTCTGTGACTTCTGTCCTCGTATGTATTTACATATTGCCCAAGTCAGAAATATATAAATTATTGGGCAGGTAGAGATCTAATTCGTGCACAATGTACTAAGTAGGCACTATTTTCACATGATGGAAATTAAACTACAGAAATGAGTTTTCTACGTAAGGTTTTTGAATGTTTTGGTATACTTTTGGCAGGAGCAACAAATGGTGATGCCTGGACATCGGGATTCAAATCTACAAAAGGAACTGAATCGCTACATCCCAACTGCAGCTGCCTTTGGGGGAATGTGCATCGGTGCCTTGACAGTGCTGGCAGACTTCATGGGGGCAATTGGCTCTGGGACAGGTATTCTGCTCGCGGTTACAATCATCTACCAGTATTTTGAGACATTTGAGAAGGAGAAAGCCAGTGAGCTAGGTTTCTTCGGCTTTTAAGCCTCACTTTGTAGTTTCTTGTCAAACAACAGTATGATAGCGTACAATCATGTGATAGCCAACTGCATATATCGATGTAGTTTCACTTGTAAGCGTCTGTGCTATTTACTTTTTTACTTCTCTAATTTTGAAATTTGAAAATAAGCCGTAGATTTTTTGGTCCATAACAATCATGCATTTACGAGTCATGTAACGGTTTTGATACTTCTGAAAGGTGAACAACAAACGTGTTGGGTGCACACTTTTGCCGGAGGGGGTTGTTGGACAATGAATGGATCATGGATGTGAAAAACATAGCTTAAGGTCATTGACATTCTTTTTCTGTTTTGCCAATCGGTAACAAACTTAACTTTATTGATCACTATGACGCAGAAATATCCAAAGAAGCTTCACTAAATACCCAGCTTGGAAAATCTTTTAGCCAGGCAGGCTGTAGGTAAACATTGATATTCTTTTTCGACTGTGAAAATTCCTTAACTTTTCCTGTAAAGTGGCTGAATTTGTCTTTCACTGCTCATTTATTTAGATGATAAATTGATAGTTGTGGTCTCAACTTAAGCTTCACTATATCATCTTTTTTTGAATCTCGATATAAGGGGCCATTCCACTTTCTCAAAAAAGTACTTTTTGAAAAAGAAGGTAGTTTTAAGCTAAAAAATTATGTGTTTATGCAAATAATTTTTTTATCAATATAGATCTTGTTTGATAGATCTCGTTAAGATCTTTTAAATGGTGCAAAAAAAATTGAAAAAATATTTACCATGTTGATTATATTTGAGTTTGAAATTATCTTCGTTTGAAAAAAGGGTACTTTTTTCTAAAGTGAAACACCACCTAAATTAAGTTGATAGTTGATTCATTGTGTGCAGACGGTACCCTGTGCAACCCACGAGATTCTGCAAGAACTGGCAGAGAAATTTGCAAATGGGTTAAAAATGAATTAAAGAAAATTTTAACGCTCAACATAAGGTCAATATTTTTAACTAATTCTTGTGAACTTGGAGAGATTTTCATTTAGAGAGGGAGTTTATGAATAATTGAAACTTTAGTTGGATAGCTATGATTAAGCTAGGGCTACAAAGGAGCCGAGCTTTAGAATGTTCAAATTCTTTTGTTACTAAATTTTTAATCAAATTCGGACTTGGTTGGAGTCAAACATGAATTTGTTCACGAGTTTTAACGAGTCAAAAATATGAGATATAATTAACAAATTCTGTCTCTTTTAATTTTTTTTGGGTCTTCGTTTATTTTTTTAATTTGTGGTCTAAAATTTTCACTTTGTGGATATCGACGAATCGAAAAATATTACTATTCAGTTAAAAACTAAATTTTGAACAAAAAACAAAAATAAGAGAAGTGACTTAAAGTTATGTCAAACGCAAACATAAAATGTTTCCTAAAACCCTGCTCCAGTTCTGATGAATCTAGATCCTCTTGTCTTCTTGACGTTTTGATTTTCCATCAACTTCCTCACTCTTTCTGCATCTTCCCATTTTCCACTCAAAACATACAAATCAGAAATAAGAGTATAAACCCCTCCGTCGTTCTCTGGTTTCACCATCTCCATAACCTGATCAAACACTCTCTCCGCCATCTCGAAATGCTTATGCAGCTTACACGAGCACAAAAACGAACCCCAAACAACAATGTTAGGTTTAAGTCTCATCGTTCTAATGACCTTGTAAGCTTCCCCCAACAGCCCCGCCTTCCCAAACATGTCAACCATGCACCCGTAGTGCTGAATCGTAGGCTTCAATCCATATCCCTCAATCATTCTGAAGTATCCGTGGCCTTCCTCCACCAACCCTGCTCGTGCACAAGCAGTAAGAACCCCTGTGAATGTCAATTCATTTGGTCTAACACCGGCTTGTTTCATCATATCGAAAATAGACAATGCTTCTTTGCCATATCCGTGTTGTGCTGATCCACAAATCAGTGCAGTCCACGACACTACGTTCCTGCCTTGCATCAAACTGAATACATGACTAGCATTCTTAAGATATCCGCACTTGGCATACATGACCACAAGAACAGTACCAAGTTCTGCGTTCAACTCTCAACTGTTTTTCAGCGTATATGCATGAACCGATTTTCCCAACAATCCTATCGAACCCATATGAGAAAATCCCGCTAAAATCGAACACAATGTCACTTGGTCCGGTTTTAACACCTCAAGCAATAACATTTCACGAAAGAGTACTAACCCATTCTCCCAAAGGCCATTACTCATGTAACATGCGATCATTGCAGACCACGAGGCAACATCCCTCACAGGCATTCCGTCAAACAAATTCCGCGCCTTTTCAACATCACCCGACTTTGAATAGCCCGAAACCATCGTATTCCACGTGACCGTGTTCCTCTCAGGCAAATCGAACAGGGCATGGGCATCGTCAGACGAGGCGCCAACGTACGCTTGTAGAAGGGAAGTGGCAACGTAGACGTGGGTGTCAAAGCCGAGTTTCAGGAGATGGGAGTGGAGGTAACGGATCAGGGGAAGGTTCTGCAAATGGGTACAAGATTTGAGAGTGAAGAGGATAGAGAAGGTGTCGAAGGGGAGGGACAAGCGGTGCATTTGGGAGTAAAGTTGGAGTGCTTTGTGGGGTGAAGAAGCATTTCTAATGGCAAGAGACCATGAGTTAAAACCTCTAACTAATCTAATGGATTGTTGATAAATCATGGGGTTGAGGATTAACTGAGAGAGAAACAGTTTCATAGATTTGCTTCTATTAAGCAATGACATTAATTTGATAGAGAAAGAAAATGGCACTGCCACTAGTTTAGATGCATGTAGAATTTTGATGGTGGCGAAAATACGATGAATCTTTTTAGGTGAGGGGTTAAAATTTGGGCAAATTATAGTTACTCCCTCTAACTATGCCTCGCGTACACTTACCCCCCTCTAACTTTTTTTTTGGCACTTAACCCCCTCAAACTAACGGAAATTCAAACGGTCCTAACTTCAAACGGTCATAACTTCTTCGTCCAAAATCGAAAATATGCAAATTATATATCGATTTCGAGGTCTTGAAGTCAGCTTTCTAATGACACCAAAATCATATCACGATTCAAAGCACATAGAAAGTTATGATCAAAAGAGTAAGGGATGGTAGACAGAAAGACCGTTTTGATCATAACTTTCTGTGTGCTTTGAATCGTGATGTGATTTTGATGTCATTAGAAAGCTGACTTCAAGACCTCGAAATCGATATATAGTTTGAATATTTTTGATTTTGGACGAAGAAGTTATAACCGTTTGAAGTTAGAACCGTTTGAATTTCTGTTAGTTTGAAGGGATTAAGTGCCAAAAAAAGAAGTTAGAAGGGGATAAGTGTACGCGAGGCATAGTTAGATGGGGGTAACTATAATTTGCCCTTAAAATTTCCACGACAATAGGTTCAAAACAGAGAGTAGATATGTGAACGGATAGAAGACGCGGATCAAAAAAAAAAAAAACGGATAGAAGACGAAAGTGTAATTTCCCACGTACCAAAAAAAATAAAAAAGAAGATGAAAGTGATATATGTGTTGAAGTCCTATCGGAAAAGTATGTTGGAATTAGTGAATTCCTGATGCTTTCCCAAATAAGGGGGCAAGGTCCTTAAGTTCTCTACGGTCCATTTCCGTTCATTTGAATTTTTTTTGGGCCCCATTCCAAACCTGCAATAAGAATTGGATTCATTTATTTTATAGAGCTTGTTGAGACCTTCTACCATGTAAAAAAATCATGTTCGTTGGTTAGTGGTTACCAATTGACACTTCATCGGAACACTTTTTTGTTTGAATAGGTGCACTTATCACATTGGATTGGACCCGTTTGCTAAAAGAGAAATATAATCTAATTAGGCATTGATTGGTAACCGACGAATATGATTTTTTAAATAGTAGAAGGTTTCGACGAGTTTTATAAAATGAACAGATCAAATATTGTTGGGGGCCCGGGATAGGGCCCAAATAAAATTCAAATGGACGGGAATGGACCGTAGAGAACTTGAAAGGACCCTTGTCCCGAAAGAAGACGGGAAAATGATGGCCCAAGATGTGTTTGATAATGAATACTCGCCAAGAACATTTTCAGTATTAACAAATATTCTCAGCATATCATTGACGGGTATTAATTATCAAAACAGGTAAAAAGTTGCAATTATGCTATCTATATACAATAATTCAAACACAACCTCTCATATACATATGGGGCTGACACACACTAATATGTGTTAACATGTATTATGAGAGGTTCTATTTAGTGTTGTGTTTGAATTGTTGCATATCTGAACTTTTTGAAAAAGTTACTCCGTATAACAATACTACACACACAACAGCATCCACAACTCTTTACACGTGGGGGTCCACACGCACTAGGGTGTGGGTTCCACTTATATGTGAGATGTTGTGTACATTTTTTGAAAAAGTTATAAACCTGAGTATGAATGTGAAAAGTCTAAGGAATCCGACGGTAGCCACTGACCAAGCATACCAATGGCCATGCGGGGCCCACTCTGAGCCCCTTTGGATGATCCGATCCGTTCAATAATTTGAAGAAAAAAAAATCCAATGAGCCCGTGAAAAATCAACTTGGTCCAATATGTGTAAGTATTCAATCCAATCTTACATTTTTTCATTTAGATTTTGAATTCATGAAAAAATATAAGATTTGATCGAGCACTTACACATATCGGATCAAGCTGATTTTTAAGGGCCCATTTGGTTTTTTTATTAAATTATTAAACAACTCGAATCATTTGTGCTGGCCCGAAGTGGGCCTGCGTGGCCGTCGATACGCCTGGTCGGTGGCTGGCGTCGATTTCCGTAGGTGAGTTTTTTTTTTTGGTCAAAGCCGTAGCAGAGTTCAGAATAGGGCAAATTATAGTTACCCCCCTCTAACTATGCCTTGCGTGCACTTACCCCCTTCTAACTTTTTTTTGGCACTTAACCCCCTCAAACTAACGAAAATTCACATGGTCATAACTTCAAACGGTCATAACTTCTTCATCCAAAATCGAAAATATGCAAATTATATATCGATTTCGAGGTATTGAAGTCAGCTTTCTAATGACACCAAAATCACATCACGATTCAAAGCACACAGAAAGTTATGATTAAAACGGTCTTTCTGTCTACCAGCCCTTACTCTTTTGATCATAACTTTCTGTGTGCTTTGAATCATGATGTGATTTTGGTGTCATTAGAAAGCTGACTTTAAGACCTCGAAATCGATATATAATTTGCATGTTTTCGATTTTGGACGAAGAAGTTATGACCGTTTGAAATTATGACCGTGTGAATTTTCGTTAGTTTGAGGGGGTTAAGTGCCAAAAAAAAAGTTAGAGGGGGTAAGTGTATGAGAGGCATAATTAGAGGGGGTAACTATAATTTGCCCTTCAGAATATGCAAAAGATACAACTTCAAACAGAGATTTTTATTCAGTCAAAGCTTGAACAAAATTGATATTTTATTTCAGTGTTAGAAGATTTGGTTTCCTTCAGTAGGGGATACCCATTCTGCCAAATTTTGTAATGGGTGAATTTTAGAAATAGGCCATCTAGTTTGTATGAAATCTCAATTTAATTCCTATATAGTATTAATTGTGTAAATTTCAATTCTAAAATTTACATTCTGTTTTATGTTGTTTCACATTCTGTCCTCTAGTTGACGGCATGAATCACCGTGGTATTACCCTGCGTATGAAAGTTGATTGCCATCTCACGATGGTATCCGGTGGTAGAGTTTTTTTTTCTTTTTTTTGTAACCAAGTGTTTGGGCTAGTTTACGCGGATCTCAACTAATTTTGAGAACCATAAACCTACCTCAACTAATCTTGAAAACCATAAACCTACTGGCACTCATGGGGCTCCACTTGAAACTGGATCAAATGCTCCATATGAATTGGCTCCAAAACAGTTTGATAGCACCTAAGAGGTTTCTTGATGGAAGAATTGATCACGAAATTCCGCAAGATGCATGTTTCCCTCAACCTTGGGTATTTTACCCATTTGTACTTGCGGTGGAATGGCTGCTCTCTCGATTGAAGACGGGTCAAGCGCATTTCGAGTTTTTAAGGTGTAAGCAATTGGAGACTGGTTAAGTTACATAGCTTCGGGGACAATGCTCTGTTTTTTGGTGAAATGCTTCTATATATGTTAAAGGTTCTAAATTTTTAGGACTTCGGCCTAACTGCTGCATATACATACATTTCAAGCGAGGTGGCGACAAGGACATGGGTAACTTCAACTTGGAAGATCGATGCCGAACTCCTTGCTATGAAGGGGAGTCTCTTAGTTGGGTTTGTCCTCCTCAACGGGTCAGAGACCATATTTCTGATGAGCTTAATTACTACTTATGCTTGGATTTCTACTAGTTATGCACTTCATGCATGTAAGTGCAGTGTTCTAAAACAAGAAATTAATCACCGATTAATCGCTGGCGAGATCTATCCGAATAGATCCGACTAACAATTAATTGTCGATTACTAATTAATATGCACTGATTAATTACTGATTAATCCGATTAATCACTCGAAGGTGGCTAACCGCCCGACTAAGGCCTAACGACTTTTAGAACATTGCATGTAAGTTGCTTTGTAACTTAGTTTTGGTTTACTTATGCCCTTCACTCTCGAGTTATGACCGAGTTTTGGTTCTCTTGATGTTAAGAAAAAAAGATAAAAAAAAAAACCAGAGAACCCATTAAATCAAAGCGAAGGAAACAAAACATAACTAGACTCGCTTTATATGTAAAGAGTTGGCTAATATCCTTTCCAGAATTAGAAAGAGAACCCATAAAATCAAAACACTATTTTATGCCCGTCATAGAGCCTAACGATGACGCTTTTTATGTCTTCCGACTCCAAGCCCCAGCCTCATCGATAATTTCTTTTTCATTGCTTTTTGGCATACTCCCCTCCTCTTCATGCAACTGAAAGGAGAAATGTCAGGCCTGATCTTAACATAGTTACGCTTAACAAACCACTTAAACAGTCTGATACAGATTGTATACTACAGGAATTGTATACTAAATAGATACCCATCAATTCTCTGTGGAGAGTTAATGAACGCTACAGTTGAAACGGCTCCTATATATGTTGAATTTTCTAAAACAAATATTTAAAAAGCTACAAAGTCTTGCTCCAAATGCAGGTTGAATTTTGTCAATCTTGAAAAAAACTGCTCGGTAAAACGACAGGGAGTGGCATTACGATCAGTGACGGAGCTAACAAATTTCATTCCATGGATCCAATTTTTAAACACAGCCTCCACAATTTTTCTTCCGTAATAAGCAGAACAATACACTCAAGTTTTGCAAATTTAGCATAATTGTTTCAATGTCAAGGCTATCAAAAAATCTCTCTTCAATTTATGCCTACCATGAGATCGCATTTCTGCCACTTATAAAACAAACCAAAAGATTTGACCCAACTCGCAACTAAAGAAATCAATGCGGAAATTCTAATACATGTACACTTCAATGAATTCTGCTTGAGTAACAAATTAACGAAAATTCCATTCAAAGGAAACAAAAAGAAGGAAAGCGACAATGCCACTTAACAAGCAGGTAATGTTTGCTTATGTTACTACTAGATCTTTGTTTTCCAGCTGTTAGAACTTAGAAACATACCTGCCGAATGGGAAAACAACTGCAGCAACCGAGCATCACGGCCTTCCAATAAGGCTCTGTTTGGATTAAGGATCTGTGAAGAAAATTAACAAAAGGAAAGGAAAAAGGCCAACGAAATGCTGCGAAGATAATGTCTGAAGGAACTCCATTTCCTTCTCTGGTTTCCCTATCACTTT
This sequence comes from Rhododendron kiyosumense, assembly GCA_019656275.1. NCBI lineage: Eukaryota > Viridiplantae > Streptophyta > Magnoliopsida > Ericales > Ericaceae > Rhododendron > Rhododendron kiyosumense. The sequence continues at coordinate 16,935 of BPLS01000591.1, forward strand.
CCGTTTCACGGATAAACCACTATCTACCAAACCATGATCCAAACAAAGCCTAAATGTATGTAAAAAGGCCAAGAACAAATCGAACATCCAGTCCTCTGTGTATGAATCCAACAACTCCTAACCTATCAGATTCTGAGCAGATATACCCAATGTGTCTGCAAAATCTCACCCACAATTCAATAATTGCTGTGTCTGGATCTTATTTATGGAAATGATTTGTTAAAGGGAAAAGAAAGGTAGATGGATTTCTGAAGCAAATTTTCTCTCTTCGACTCTGCATTTATTTTCCCCTCCGCAAATCCAATATCCGAACACACCTATGCCTCTTTGCCAAAGGAAATCCAATCTGATCTGGACTCAACATAGAAAAGAAGGCTATACAATGCTTCTTCCATGAATTTCTCTCCAAACAGATCATAAATCCCATCAATATACTCTAGCAAGATATGCAAGCAAAAGGGATTGACTGAGGAGATCTGAAGTTTCCAACCCAAGAAAACCTTCATAGGCTCCCACTTCCGCTGCCAACTTCTGTTGACGGTGGGGGACTCGATACATCAGCTAGAGCTTCGAGCATGATTACAACCTCGGTAGTATCATCCAAATAGTACTTGGCTTTACTTGGTTTCTGTCCAACAGTGCAGGCAAAGAGTGATGTATTCGCGGAGAGGACTCCACTGTTCATTGCATTGCCAATGATTTCAAACATATCTTCATCGGATCTATCATCGCCGATACACAGTACAAAATCAGCTTGCTTTCCAATCTCGGCCATTGACATGAAGATCTTTTCAGCAACTATGCCTTTACTCACACCCTAGAACATAACAAATAATAGACTTAAATAACCAAAAGCCAAGCATATATTTAAGGCCTCCGATAAAAAAAAAAGAGCATATATTTAAGGCCCGTCTGGTTACCAATTGCTCATTTGCATATTGTTTGTATATTGCTTCAAATTTAAGACTAAATAAAATAAGCTGGTATGGTTGATGCTTCTAAAAGAAGCAATAAATATTGCATCCAAATAAACAATAAGCAAAACCAAAAAAGAAACACAATAATAAGTAAATAATAACCAAGCGATTTTCAAGTTCTTGGTTTTTCTTATTGCTAACTCATAATTTATGACAAATAAGCAACTTGAACCATACGGGCCTTCAACTTTCCAATAAACTGGGACAAGCAAGAGTAGCAACATCTTAGCAGATTTGCCAATTTGGCATTTAAACTTTGCCAGAAACAAGAACACAATTAGTCACTTATTGTAAAGAATTGTTTGTCATCATGGGTTTGTCATACAAATTAGTGGAATTGATCTAGCGAACATTTTAGTATACTCAGGAATCAGAACACCACTTATGGAATTCATACTAATTTGACATAAGATATGCATTATTACTACATAGATTGGTTCCTCTGATATAATACGCATGGAAACACAATTTTTGTCATCTTCCACCTGCTCATTTAACTTTCAACCTCCATTTAGGTCTCATGGTTTCTACCATCCAGCTGAAATTAGAGGAACAGGTCAGATATATTCTAAACAAGTTTCAATTTAAAAAATGTGACTGCAGAGTGCAGTACTCCACACACTTCTCTGATCACAAGTGCTATGCTGCAGCCTAAATTAATTGACATTAGCATTTAGATAATTAAATCCACAACCCTCGTCATACAACATCCATAACCAACCAGGGCATGGAAATAGATCCCCAAATGATTGTTTCATCAACAATGGACCAATAGCCGAATAGCATCATAAATAGTTGTGCACCTCTACAATTTCCCTCACCCCAAATCTGTAAAATCTAACCTAAGAAAGAAAAGAAAAGCAACCACAAATCGATTTGCATAATTCTTACAAATGAAAAAAAGTCAATCTTCAAACTAGAAAGAGATGGATCAAGTTCAATACTCCCTCCGAACCAAAATTTTAATCAATTAGCAGTATTTCTATTTTGCACGTCCCATAATCCTTGTCCATTTTGACTATTCAATGAGAAAAAAATTGAACCATTTCCTTTTCTGCCCTCCATCCAAAATAATTCAACCCACAAAAAGCGGAGGGAAAACTGCAGAAATCCAAAAATTACATTATTGCTTTTAGAATGGATGGTAATTTTGGAAATTTATATTTTTGATGGGTTAAAATAGAAACGCCTTAAAATATTGGATTCCCAAGGGAGGGTAAAAATTTTCGGACAGAGAGAGATATATATTATCAACAAATTTAATACAACAATATCTGCATATTATTCGTGAACTTGAGAAACTCTCATACCTGGGGTTTCACTTCGACAATGAACTGACCACTTTTCACTGCCACAGGTTCATTTGCCAGCACACTTTCAAGATGGTCTAACATCTCCTTCGCCTGGCTTGATCCGAAACCTGGATCCGCATCCCTATGATGCCAAACTAACGCACTCTCCTTTTTTTCAATAGAAGAACCATCGGTAGCTTCTGTATATAGTTGCATCACTGGCTCAGCCATCTGTACCCACCCAAAATCATTGCTCTGCCCACAAGTTTCCCATTCCTTATCCTTAGACCACCTGCAATAAAATGCCGCTGAGACGAAAAAGAATTGTCAAAAAAAAAAAAAAAACAATCGGAATGTAAAGAAATAGCATACCTCATGAAGTATCCATGTTCTGCTGCAATACCGAGTTTCTTGCAAGGAGAAAACCACTTCCCTAAACTCTCTCTTCCGCGTCCACTGACAACAAACACAGTATTTCTAACATCACCGCAGAGTGTATTTATAAGCGATATAACCTCCTGACTTGGTTTCTTGTTGATAGAAGTTTGGGGCATCACAGTGCCATCATAATCCAACAAAATGGCCCTACTTTTGGATCTTGAATAAGCTGATACAATTGCGTCTATTGACAATTTCCTGAAATTTGGATCAAGCGCTACGACCCGGAAACCAAAGCTCAACCCAATTCCCCAACACCGTCGTCTGAAGTGGTCCTGACAAGTTCTCTCCATATCTTGGAAGAAACTCCTTGACCAATATGCCACATCGTGTGTGCTCACATATCTATAATGCTTCTCATGGCGCAATTGCTTTTCCGCATCTGCCATCGAGATTGCCTCGTTCATTGCTTCGGCAGTTGCTTCAACGTTCCACGGGTTGACCCGAATGGCGCCACTTAAAGAAGGAGAGCAACCAATGAACTCTGATACCACTAGCATGCTCTTCTTGGGCCCACCACTAGATTCCGAACTAGAATCGGATCCAGAGATTCCCTGCCTACACACAATGTACTCGTACGGAGTGAGGTTCATGCCATCCCTCACTGCCGTAACCACAACACACTCTGCAACGCTATAATATGCAACTCGTTCGCTTAGAGAAACTGGTCTATCAATAAAAACAACTGGTTCATAACCAGGACTCCCAAAAGTGTCATTTATTCGCTTTCGGGTTGCCTGCATTTCCGCCTGTATTTCCTCAAGCTCTTTCCCTTTCCCTCTAGCAGGATTTGCTATTTGTACCAATACTGCCCTTCCCTGCCACTTAGGGTGCTGCTTGAGCATCTGTTCCATTGCCAGTAGCTTCAGGTCGACTCCTTTGAAAATATCCATATCATCCACACCGAGTAACACAGTTTTCCCTTCAAACTGCTGCTTTAGCTCCCCAACCCTCCAATCCTTATCCGCCAGTTTCAAGACGGACTCGATCTGCCCCATATGGATTCCAACCGGCATGATCTTGATCCCAACAGTCCGTCCATAATACTCCAACCCAATATAACCCCTTTTGGACTGGTACTCCAAGCCCAACATCCGACTGCAACAAGAAAGGAAATGCCTAGCATAGTCAAAGGTGTGGAAACCAATAAGGTCCGAGTTTAGTAAGGCCTTGAGAATCTCTTCTCGAACGGGCAAAGTTCTATATATCTCAGAGGAAGGAAATGGACTGTGCAGAAAAAAACCCATTCGCAGCCGATTGAAACGCCGCCTCAAGAAGGTTGGCAGAACCATCAAATGGTAATCATGAATCCAAACGTAGTCATCATCCGGGTTTATCACCTCAATCACCTTCTGAGAGAAAATCTTATTTGCCGCCACATATGCCTCCCACAAGGACCGATCGAATCGACCTCCATGACTAGCAGAGTAAGGTATCATGTAATGGAAGAGTGGCCACAAATGCTGTTTACAAAAGCCATGATAATATCTTGCCAAAATGTCTGGAGGCAAAAAAGCTGGGACACACTTAAATCTTTCCAACAATAGCTGAGATACATCATCTTGTTCGCTTGAATCTACCTCTACTCGCAATGACCCAACATAAATAACCTCCATATCATCCGGTAAACCATCTTTTATATGCAACAACAAGGAATCCTCATCCCAACTAAAACTCCACCCTTTGTTATCCGGTCTACGCTTAGCTTTCACGGGAAGCTGATTAGCCACAATAATCACTCGATCGACAACCACTGACGAAGGCACATCCGAAGTCACGCTATTGGCTTGATCATCATCAAGTTCAGATATAACCCCCGCGACAGTCATTACCCGCGGAAGGCGCTTCTTTTCGCGCCCCATCACAGGGAAATTCCCCGACGCTAGATCTAATAGATTGGTATACGATCTAGACATCATCTTTACCAAATTTTCTGAATAAACTGCCTCACAAATTTCTTCGAATCACAAACCTCACAACGCAAATCAAAACCAAGATTGTCTTTTTGCGTTAACCAAGTATAATTGTACACACGATCTGTAATGGGCAGATGGAAAAAAACAATTCTATAAGATCACACGAATAAAAGCTTAAGGTCATAGAAATGAACAGATCCATGTAATCAAACAGAAACCCATATGCTAAATTGGGTTAAAAATACTGAAACTTGTATATATAAACTGAAACAACTCTACATACTTTATTAAAGAGAAAATTGAAGTGTATCAATATGTACCGCTGCATCCATAAGGTTATATGTATATCATTTCCATCTGTGGTGTAATTGAAAAACAAAAAAAAAATTTGAGAAATGGAAACTGACCTTTGCCGTTGTAATGATCAAAGATGAGCTTTTTCAGGATCTAGGAAAGTCAATTCCAACAAATAAAGAATTTCTTTGTTTTAAGTCAGAATAATCTAGGGTTTGCTCTCTCTCTCTCTCTCTCTCTCTCCCTGGCCTTCACCTCTCTTTCTCTCTCTAAAATCTCAATGTCTGCCTACTGCTCTCCTCCTCCTCCTCTCCTCTCTCTCTCTCTACTTTGCTTATGAGAAGAAAAAACAAGAAAAGAAAAAAATGAAAATATGGGAAAAGGAAAACATAAAAAGGAAACAGGATAAGGTCGGCCAGCAGAAAAACCAATGGAGCCAGCTGGCAAACGATGTGGTTTTTAGTCACGCGCTATTTTCTAAATAGTGGACACGTGTCCTTTTGACCAGCAAACGACGTGTAGAGAGTTTGATCCAGTACATGCTACCCCATAACATCTACTGTGCGGCCGCGGGACCGAACTGGGCCCACACACGAAGTGATTTTATCCGTTTGACGGTAAGATCGAGTGCTTCCGTACCACGAAAGCTGTTCAGATTCGGCCACTAGAGCGGTGACACGTAGGAAACTAGAGTTTTCGTACGCACGAGGTAAGGGGACATTCCACTTTACTCTAACCATTGACCTAATTTGGCCCATGTTACTAACCAAAGAGCAATTTCCGTATAAAGAACTTAAGCAAGTGCTATTTTTATTTTCACAAATTGTGAAATTGAACGAATATGTCTGGGTCCCATGCATTATGAGAGAAGTGTAAACAAATGGGACATGCTATGTTGTAACACTGGTTATATATGGATCATAAATATAGTGCATGTTTTACTTCGATATTAAAGAATAATTTTTTGAAAGCTCATGATGGAAGGAACGGTTTAACTTCATTGGAGGTCTAAGACAACTTTGAGTGCGAGGACTTTAAGGTAATATATTCATGTAAAACATTTAAATATAATATTTGCTCATTCATTATTAAAAATTATATTTAACTCTTTTTGAGGTGCAAATTAAGCTATTACTCAAGAATTATTAATCTTTAGCTTATACAATTCTAGTATTTTTCACAAAATGTGAAATATAAGAGGTTAATTTGATGGAGTGATCAATCCTAACAACAAGATCTCCTTTTCAGGATCAATTTTTTTTTTTATATACCTATATGAGGCTTTTTTATTAATTGAAGTATTGAAAATTTAAGACTAGTACTATACATATACACACGTGTATGAAAGTAATGCCTATTAAAATTGGAGGCCCTTGGCATAAGTCTTGATGACCCAATACTTGGGTCACGATCGGGGACGGAGGGAAAGGGGGGCACGTGGGGGCACGTGCCCCCACTCGAAACTAAAATATTTTTGTTATAATTTTGTGTATTTTGTATAATTATGAAATTAAGTGTGATACTACACATAAACAAGTGCATATATCTTGAAAATATACATATAAAACTAATTTTATGTTTCAATTTCGTCATATGGTGCATTTATACTTGTTGATTTTCAAACTATTTGTCTACTTGGATTGATTCTTTCTTAATTGTACTTATTTTTAACCGTTTAAGAACAATATTTTAAAATAGTATTATTAATAAAACTATATCGATCATTCTAAAACTTGTCAATGTTCATGTAAAATATACTCTCAAATTTTGTCTGAGATTTTGTACTTATTTTTATATAATTTAAGTGAAAGTATGTGTTATATATTTTTGTAGTTTGTATTGCATGCCTTAATTATGTAACAATCTTATTATGGTTAATGAGAAAAATAAATTTTCGTAACTATGATTAACAAGGTGCCCCCACTAAACGATATTTCTGAATCCGTCCCTGCACGATAGATTACCATAGGTCAATTCTTGGACAATTCAAATGTGGAGACGATAAAATACAATTTCTAATGTGAAAAGAAAAGTTGTAAATGTAGTAGAAATTGATACAACTTCTTTTTCCTGAAGCGTGTCTGCCATGTTGTAGTAGAGTATTACATCTGTCAAAAGTCATAGTCAGTTAATGATAAATAATGTCAATAGAAATAGTTTAAAAGAACAAAAATTCTACAACCACTTCCAAAATCACACATTCAAATACACACTCTCTTACAAAATATAATGTTCCACACACACATACAAAACACAAGTGTGTAGAACCCTTGTGTTTTGTAAGAGAGTGTGTAATTTTGAGTATGATTGTAGCATCTCTCTTAAAAAAATGCTATAGATTTGGGATAGTGAATAACCTAGTGGATGAAAGCTGGGGGCATTTAGGAAAAATTACACCCACCAATTATTAAGTTCCATGGTCATATTATTACATTAATTTAAACATATATATACGTCTAGTTCCCAGCTAATTAATTAGAATCTTTTTGGCACTCAAAGTGTGTAATTTCAAGTCAATGTTGAGGTATGTAGGGGTGGCTCCAACCCCACCCAGTTTCATACTCCTATTTTAGCAAAAAGTCTATTGACACATACAGTGTGCACAGATTGCAATGTGGGACTCAGTACGGGTCCCACATAAATGATCCGAGTCGTTCATTAAATTTATAAAAAGTTAGATGATTAGAACGAGCATTTATATGTATCAAATTGAGTTGATTTTTAGTGGGAGTCTTTGAAAAATATTTTAAATTTAATAAATGGCTCGGATCATTTGTGTGGGACCCGTAGTGGGTCCCACATTGCAATATGTACACAATCTTTTCACACACTATCTGTTTCATTAGCACGGTTGCTATTTTAGAGTATATTTTACATTTTTTTATAAATATTGATAAAAATTTGGAAAAACTTCAAATAGCACCTAATCTTTCACACAAATCACACATAGACACCTGACCTTTTAAAATTATCAAAAAAACACCTGACCTATTTAAAAACCCATCAATTTTACACCCGTCGTTAACTTTCCATCCAAAACAGATGGAAATGTTGAAAATATGCATTTTGGCACGAATATTGGCAAAATAAGATTAAGGCTCATTTTGGCAAAACACAATATTATACTCATAAACAATATTAAGACTCGATTTGGCTTTAAAAGTCAATTAATAACTTAATTTTTGTCTTTATTCAAAAGGAAAAAAGCGCATTTGTTAGTTTTGCATCAAGATGAATTAATAAGCCACAAAAATTACTTAACTTTTCAATCTAAACCCACCCTAAATAAGGAATCAACTTAATTTAGTAATTAAATACTCATAACTATACGACCAAATAAGATTGCTCCGTATTAAACAAAGGAAAAGGCAAAAATAAAAAAATATATAATAGTCATGGGTAGGTGTGAAAAGTGCCAAGTCATGGGTATTTAATTACTAAATTAAGCTTAACTATTCTATATTTTTTGTTTTTGCCTTTTCCTTTGTTTTAATACGGAGTAATATTATTTGACTGCATAGTTATGGGTATTTAATTACTTAATTAAGCTTGATTCCTTATTTAGGGTGGGTTTGGATTGAAAAGTTAAGTAATTTTTGTGACTTATTAATTCGTCTGGACGCAAAACTAACAAAGGCGCTTTTTTTCTTTTGAAATAAAGACAAAATTAAGTTATTAATTGACTTTTAAAGCCAAATTGAGCCTTAATCTTGTTTATGAGTATAATATTGTATTTTGCCAAAATGAGCCTTAATCTTGTTTTGCCAATATTCGTGCCGAAATGCACATTTTCAGCATTTCCATTTGTTTTGGATGGAAAGTTAACGGCGGGTGTAAAATTGATGGGTTTTTAAATAGGTCAGGTATTTTTTTGATAATTTTTAAAGGTTAAGTGCATGTGTGTGATTTGTGTGAAAAGTTAGGTGCTATTTTGAAATTTTCTCTTAAAAATTTATAAAACTTACAAACATAATTAAAAGTAAAAATAATTTTCATTTCGAGAACTCTAAATTATGGTGAATGGTACCTTGCAATAACGGTAATGCGTTTGCTGAATGACATGATATCAACAATACTTGAGATTAATCATTCAATTTATCAAAATTGTTCCATAAAAACTCAAATGAGTGGATTAGTCTTAAAAAATCATTGAACCAAAATTTCTTTGATATTTCGCCCTCCTCCGACTTCGATTCATGACTCCACCGCTGATTTCAAGAGAGATGACGTTTTGTGCAAGCCTCTTTGTGGATGTGTCGCCCCATATCAAAATTTCAAAATCCACTCTACAGATAACTTGTAAGGTAAATTTAAATATTAAATTCATGCCCATGAAACTTATATTAAAATAGTTTTTTTTTTCTATAGTTCAGTAGTTGATGGATTCATATGACTATTTTCTTGTAATAACATTGGTAGTTTAATACCTTAATTGTCTAAAGTTTAGAGAATATTAATTTCAAAACAATAACTTCACTGCACTTTTTTTTTTTGGTGCTCTAAAATTTTCTTCTGATATGATTTGAGAATTGTGATCCGTATATTTAGAATTGAAGGATGAATCTTAAAGTTAAAATGCCGTTTATAAGAAATAGAGTGTATAAATTATTTTTTTAAATATATTTTTTTATAGAGTGTATAAAGTGCCCGCGTGGGTATATAATAGACAAAGTCACGAAAGCGACCCAGCAATACCCCCATTTTTGTTGGTCCGCATTGTAGGGGAATATACCCAGGTCAAATGCTTCAGTGGGGACAGGCTGGTGTATCCACGTGGCGTACCTCGGGAACAAAGTGAGCGGATAAGGCGCGGAGATTAACTTGGATGACGTGGCACTTCAATTTGGTCATCCATGACGTCTTCTTCACTACCTGGCGTCATATCGTTGGCTCCCTGTTGGACCGGACCCTATTCTATTGGAGTATTTAGGGGATGGTTGGTGTTATTGATTTCCAACAGCTTGGTACCGACCAATGGATACTCCCCAATGGGTTGTTGGGCCCACCTTAATTTGTGTCTTGCACAAAATGTTAGGTGCATAACCATTCGAACACATCACCAAATATAATTCCTCACATACACATATGAACCAAACACAATCTCTCATATGCCTCACATATTGATGCAAAATACCCATAATATTTCCAGAAACAAGAAGAACCTATAATCAGTTAGAACTTGGGAAAACTTCACAAGTAAAATTCCTCTATTATAGCATAAGCCGAAGAAGAATAAATTTCACAAAAACAAAGCCCTAGATCTAGAACCCAAGCATAAATGAAGGGATATTACCAAAATCAGTTGTAGAGTTGAATGATTTGAACATCTCTAATATTTCTTCAATGTTACTTGTGGTGATGAGATTTATTATATCATTCAGTTCAGAGAAATCTTAATGTGTAAATTCCATGGTTTGTGGCAAGTCATAGAGGTCTTCACCATCATCATCCATTGTTGAACTTGCAAACAAGAGACTGACTTAGAAAGAGAATAGACAATAAATTGAAAGGGGATGAAGAAGGAAAATGGCCACCGATGAAGATGGATCGAAACTTACTTGGTAGAATAAGGAAGAATATAGTGGACGTGCACTAGCTAGAGTAAGATCAATGAGTACCCTTCTTTGTTGATGCAACCTCGCTGGAGATTGCAACCTATCCAAATCTCTTTCCTCCCTTGCTGCCCTTGAAAAAGGGGATTCTTCATATTCGACTGGGATCTTGATCTTGAGGGAAAAGAAGTGAAAATGTGTTTTTTTTTTTTGTACCGAGAGAGAAAGCGGCAAGTTAGCCATTTGGCAAGTGAGAGAAAGTAGGCATCATAAAGAACAAGGGTATTTTAGTAACTTCACTCAATAAAAACAAAAAGGGGAGTGGCGTTAACAATTTAGGGTGTGGCAAAATCAGCTCCCTTACTGAAAAGTGGAAAAAAAAGGGTTTTCAGGAGCTCTCGGCTGCGGCAGTTCTTGGACGACATTAGGCGAGAGTTCTTGGACATGGGGCTCTCGACCGGATCAGTGGATTTAATTTCTAGCATTCCGACCATGACTTCATCAATCCATACCTCTACGGTTCTCATTCCCATGGCCGGCTAAACCTCTTGTCTAGGGGGAAGATCGATGAAACTTCGCGCCAAGTAACCTCTTTTATGCATGGGTTTTGATTTGTTTTTCGGATTGATTATTAAACTCAAAATCCTTTTCATTTCAATTGAACGGATTGATTTTACTTTTTCTTATCTATTGAGGATTTGTATTCCAGATTCAAATACTTAGTCTTGCAATGGTTTTCATTGATTGTGGTTGGAGTTCTGAGATAGATTATACTCATAAGCCGGATCGTGCCATTAGGTGGCCAAACTGTGCTACTGAGGGACGGTCCGTGCTATGGGATAGTCTATGCCTTTTAATAACCCGATTATTTTCTTGACGATTATTGTTAGGATTCGCAAGTCCTAGCAATAATCCCTCTTGATTCAAATAAATAAACCTAACCTATGCATATTGTTGTTACGCGGTCAGAGTGGATTCCAAACCCTAGATATTTTCCTCCATCGTTTCCAAACTTTTTAATTCATTGTTTTAATTTAATTAGGTTATTCCAAACAAACCAAATCAATCAACTCTTTTCTTTCCGAAATAATCTGCAAACTAATCGAATTTGTCGTAACTTAGCCATTCAGTCCCCATTGGAACGATACTCGGTCTTAACCATTATTATTCTACATAGTAGTGGTTAATTCTTAATTTTTATAAATTTATTTTTGACACGGAACGACGTGGTTAATAGACAAAAAATACGATTATTACAATGATCTCGTGAAGGGACTTGTCCCACCTTCGGGTCCAAGCAAGCATGCAACATGATTAGCGAATATTCCTTTGAAATATGACATTTTTCATCTATCATGGGGAAATTTATTGTTTACACAATTCTTGTTCTAATTTGGTGTCCTTCAATTTTGGATCCTACATCATCGAATAATTTTTTTTTAGATCAACATGTGCGAGTAAATTACAAGATTATTTACCAATTAACATTAAACAGAAACAAAAAAAATTGGCCAACAATAATGTACATCATCGAATAATTGCTTATGCACATGCTTGGTAACTATTTCTACTGTTTTGACTATAAAAATTATCTCTTAAAGTGTACGTGCCACATAATTGACCGTACAATTCTTTTCTTTCCATTCTTTTTTTTTTTATTTATAAAAAACTCAGAAGATGAAGTTTTATTGCTAATTTGTTGAGGGGCAATGAGCCCGTTAATCATCAAGAGCTAACGGCCAGTTTGGATGCGGGAAAAGAATTTGGAGTATTAGTTAATAAGGGGGTGATAAAATAGTATGGGGTATTAGTTAATGAGGGATGATCCATATTGATGTGATGTTTATGGAGGGGGGATTAAATAGTAGGTTGTTTGGATGAGGTATTAGAAGGGGGGGATTAAATAGTATTTCGTTTGGATGAAGAATTAATAGGGGGTATAAGAAATGGTGGATGATGTAAAAAACCGTTAAATGACAATTTTACCCTTGTGCAGTGGTAAATTAGATTATTCATTAGATTAAATATATAATTACAAAATCAAATTTTAAATAATTTTCTTCACAATAATTAATATAATAGTTAATTAAAATACTAATTTTAACCATCAATTTTAGATGTTAATACTAATACTCCAAGTTATACCCCATCAATTTTTTATAATTAAGTAATATGTATTAAAAAATTAAATTCGTTGTTTTAAGGTGTCTTTTTTTTATAATTTCATTTTTTTAAATGTGAATGAATGAGGTTGTATATGAAATACATGGCACACATGCACCAAATAATTTTCCACTCTTTTAACCCTCCTCGCTGAGAGAGAGAGAGAGAGAGAGAGAGAGAGAGAGAGAGAGAGAGAAGAGTGGTAGAAAGAAGATGGAGAAGAAGAAGAAACACGAACAGAGCTTCCAGATCGTCGACGATCTTCAATGCCTCCTCGCCGTTGTCACGGTACCCCCCCTCTCTCTCTCTCTCTCTCTCTCTCTATTTTCCATTTTTTCCGATCTGGGTGTGCATGTGTGTGATAAAGAGCAGATATGGGAGATTGGGGGTGAGGGAAGAGGGATAAGGAGGGTAGAGTCGTCAAATTTTGAGGGGGATTAGGGGGTATAACGTATGCCCTCCTCAAATCCTGGCCGAAAATAACACCGGCGTATGCCCTCTGCTCCGGTCTTACCCAACGAAGGGGATAACGAAGACCCCTCCCATTTTGCCTTCCCAAACGGGGGATTAGAAGTTGGCCCAGGTATAAAACGGGGGTCTTAACTTATCCTGGCCTCTTCTACTGCATCCAAACGGGCCGTAAGAGTGAAAGCCAATTGATAATATACTCCCATCAACTCTCCATTCTAACATTTAGTAATAAGGAATGCTTTGCCACAGCAAGGACGACCCTGTCCCTATTTCAATCATGTTTTTACATGTAAAAAAACATATGAGATAATTGAAACGCAAGTTTAATACAATCCAAAGTGATTGAATCACAGTACGAGTAAGTCTTCACGCCATTGATAGCTTAAACCACTTTGTTTAGCATCACCTTCCACCTCAACATGAGTACTGAGATTCCATTCCAACGAAATTGTTAATGCAAGTCTGAATGCCATAGCTTCAATCACCTCACCCATGATGAATATTAGGGCTGCTCAAAAAATCCGGTGAACCGTGAAACCAGTTCGGATCGAATCAATTCGTATCTTTTGGATTTTGTCCGTGGATTAACGGTTTGGACACAGATTGAAAAATTAAAAAATCGTGACTCGCGGTTTGGTCCACGGATTTTCATTACAAAACCATGGATTAACCGAACCGGACCATGAGATATTTTGCTACGTTGTTTGATTTTGAAAAAGGCGTAGACTAGTCTGTTGTCACCTTTGATATCTGAGATTCGGGAGCTAGGTTACGAGAGGGGAAGGGTTTTATGGCACCCCTCTCGCCCGATCCAGAAATCGGTCTCTACTTAGGCATTTTTGTAAAACATTTGCATTTTTCTCTCATTAGTCTTTTTTTTTTTTTAGCCAGTTAGGGCGGGGGAAACAGTTAAAGGGGGATTAATACTGTAACAAGTTGCAGTAATGTGATAAAATGCTTATGGAGATGATTTTGCTTGCAACAATAAATATAGATTGAGAATAGGCACTGAGAGCAGTTTGAATGAATTAGAGTACGCTGTTCCGAAGGGATGTGAGCAGGCAGCACACCAGTATGCACTGGCTGGGCCACTGCATACTAATATGACCTGCGCACGCCACTTCTTGACTGGTGTACTTCACTCATCATGGACTCACAGTCTTTGTTTGCAACCCTCTGGGCTTTGGAAAGGACCAGTGCATACCCAAGACAAACCATACAGTTTAATAGCAGCATATATACAGATTACAGACAGATTAGATGGCTGCAAGCCACGAAAATGAACAGAACACCCCATAAACAGTGTGCAGACATAAAAAGAGGCCAAGACTAAGCTACGATGCAAGGGCCAGCCACTGGATCTTAGCATAACTGCCGTACGCCAGTCACATGAGACCATACGCCAGTTACGCCCCCCTTACCTAGTGCTTGGCTTTACATCATCTGGGCTCTGGAGCATGACCAGAAAGATCTCATAGGCCTTCTAGAGCAGATATGAATAAATATTGATCATTACAGCTAAGCAATTCTAGAATACGAAAAGCAGTAGACTGGTTCTCAGCATGCTGTAAGGTGATAAACACAAGATATAAGCAAGAAATAGGTGATCAATGATCCCCATGCCAGTGGTGCACGTACTGCCAAAACTGGCGTACGAATTGATGGTATTGGCGTGCGCCATTGTTCACTACACACGATCTTTATATTTTACCAGTTTCAAGGTCAGGACTAGTATTGATTACCAGCCTGGACCTTTTTGGTTCCCCTTAGGGGTCAAAACAGAAAGCCAAACAAAAGGTGGTATACCTTCGGTTTGAGGTTTGATGATGGGTTTGAGCTTTGAACTTGAGAGATGGAGGTTAAATGATAAGAGAATGACAGTGTAGGGTGTGTGGGAGTGGCCCTTTTACGTCCTCTTTTCCAATGGAAGAAAGAGAGCTAAGAGGAAGAGAGATGGCTTGAAACTCTTAATGTGGTTAACCCCTTGCAAATGAATGCAAGGGGTGTATTTATAAAGGGGAGATGGACTGCAGAGAGGGGTGATCAGTTGGGTTAGGAGGGTTGGTTGGGTTAAGGAAAAGCCTCCCATGCATTGAATGCATGGGACTAGGCTTGATGGGGGATGTAGGAGAGAGAGGGGGACGCCTCTGCAGAGTATAATCATCAGGAAAGCTGTAGATTATACTGGGTGGCCGCAAAAATCTCGAGCACGTGGTTGAATAGTGATGCTTTGACTGGTTTTGTCTTGCGTACGCCTGAATCTGACCTGCGTGCGCAAGTGATAGCTGAGTCAACGGTCAATGACCGACACGTGGCAGCTTACTAGCGCACGCTAGTGCAACACTGGCGTAAGCAAGTTCGGTTTTGCTGAGGCCATTTGGTTCTGGTTTGAAGGGTTTGAAATGGTGTTTGGAAGGGTTTGAATGAGGTTCGAAACCCTTAAAGCTAAAACGCACCATCGTCCTTGGAATGTTCTTGACCTTTGATCATCCTTGGGGATAAAAGAATGTAAATCCACATTATTCGGATGGTCCAGAATAGGGTGTCTACAATAGCCCCCCTTTGACGGCACTTGGAGTACCATTGACTAGGTACAAATAATGTCAAAGGTTTTCTAGACACCCTCTCAAGGCTATCCAGAACATATGAACTTTAAAGAACCTGTTTGATTTGAACTTGACTGGATGGTTGGATCGCCGCTTTGTTGACTTGACGGGTCAATCATAAAATGTGGACTCTCCTGGAGAATGATCCATTTTGCAAAAGCATCGACTCCGTTGGGGAAAGGGAATGAAATTGGTGAACCATCGTTGATTTGAAATTGGACGAGCGAACCGTCGTTGATTTGAAATTGGACAGGCGAACCATCATTGATTTGAAATTGGACGGGCGGATCGTCGTTGATTCGAAATTGGACGGGCGGACCGTTGTTGATTTGAAATTGGACGGGCCATCGTTGATTTGAAATTGGATGGGCGGACCGTCGTTGACTTGAAATTGGACGGGCGGACCGTCGTTGACTTGAAATTGGACTGGCGGACCGTCGTTGACTTGAAATTGGACGGAGGGACTGTCATTGACTTGAAATTGGACAGGCGAACCATCGTTCACTTGAAATTGGACAGATAGATCGTCGTTGATTTGAAATTGGACAGACTCTACTTGGGGAGAGTCCACAGGCACCAATGTGAAGCTGGGCCATTTGGGCTTTGATTTGGAAATAAGTTCTGACTTTATAAGAGACTTGGGCCTGAGGCCCAAACACTTGTGGCATATGGCACCACCACACTGGCGTACGCCAAGAGTCTTGACCAATCCGAGCCCAGATTCGGCCCAGCATGGCTCCCACATTATATAAGCTTCCAGAACACGAAGGGAACTGCCATTCTACGATTTTTGAAGTCCCACAACACTCTCTCATTCTCTCAAACTCTCAATCTCTCTCCAAAACCCACTTACCCTCACTCATATATGGCGGAGCCCAGTGGTGGCAGCGGCAATGGCGGTGTCGGAGAGGAGGAGAGGCAACCACAGGTTGAAATCTAGACTTTGGAGCCTCAAATCAACGATCAGTCGATCCTCGAAGTGTCATTGACCATGGGTGCAGGGGTTTCAGGTAGCAACGGCGGCGATGGTGGCCATGCAGCGGGGGAACGCGACGGCGACGGGCGGCGTACGCCAGGAATGGTGGTGCGTACGCCAGCCATCGTTGAGGCAGGGGGCCCACAGGTTCAACGGTTGGACTTCCAGAGCGGGGTAGAGGGTCTGATGGTGACGGGTTTAGGTTCGGGCGAGGCAGGCGGTAGCGGCAGTGGTGATGGTGACCGGACAGAGATGCCGGCGAGAGATCCGGCAAGGGGCAAAGGTCCCGTAGTCGCGATGGATGTTGGCGGAGGGATACCAACAGGGGTGGCCGAGTTTAGGCTAGCAGCGGGATCCTTAGCGCATACACCCATTACGCGCGGGGACAAAACGGAGTTCGTGTTAGAGGAGGAACTTGGTCGGTTGCTCCGGGAGAATCTGAGGGTTGTGTCGACAGTGATAGCGGCCCGGGAGGATAGGCAGAGGCAGATAGAGCAGGCTCAGAAGGAGGAGCGCCTGAGAGCCGAGGCCTAGGGGGTTGGAGTTGAGGAAGAGGCCTACATGCAAGAGACCAAGGCAGCCGAGCTGGCCCAGGAGGAGGGGGGCTGGGCTCATGAGCGTGCGGTGACACTAGCAAAGTCCATACGGGAGGCACCCCGTGTTGAGTTTGTGGCGGAGACCTATGTCCCACCGGAGGCACGTCTGTTTGTCTCGTCCGGGGTTGAGAGCTACGTGCCCCGTCGAGACAACTATGACGTAGAGCTCATTCTAAGAGATCCGGAGAGGCACTTGTCCGTGACTTGGGCACAGGTATACCTTTGAACCTGCTTTTAGCTTTCAATCCTATATTTACCGTATCAACAAGTAACTTGCTATGTATGTACCTTGAACTTGTGACCTTGACTGAACTTGATAGCACGTTTGACACTTGTAATTTGAAACCTGTTTCGATAGCTAGAAATCCTAAAAAGCAATTGAACTTGATTGTAGAATGCTTAGAACCTCGATGAAAACCGCTGATAATGAACTTGAATCGACCTGTAGGTTGCCTCAACTGATAATTATAACCATGGAACTTTGAATTCAACTAATAGGATGCCATACTTGCTTGATTCGACTGAATAGTACTCCTTGAAAAGATAATTGGTTGAAAAAGTGCCTTGACAATAGTACTCGACTGAATAGAATGCTTTGAATCGACCGTGGGATGCTCACTGTGTGTTTGGACCCATTCGTAGGACTTTTGGTAGCTTGATCGACTGATAGCCAAAACCTTTGACATAATAGTTGCTTAAACAAATATCTGGTAGCTTGATCGACTGAGGAATGCCTATAGATAACTGATCGACGAGTAGAAAGCCCTTGGTACTTGGATTGATCGATAAAATGCATGATAGCTTGAATAGTATTCCTCTTGATAACCTAATTCGATTAACAAGATGACTTTGTAATTAGGATCTAATTGCTTTTTGAGCTTGGATTGCACCTATTGATGAAACTTTTTTGTTTTGTCTGTTGTGTTGTGTAGATAGGAGCAGTTAGCATGCGGGGGCACGACGATCCTACTAGCTCCCTTGAGTTGTACAGAAAGTTGCCCGAGTGGGTTAGAGCTTTGGTTAATATTGCAGGGTTCAGGCCGTTCATCCTTACTTTGACGGCGACGAAGAGTGACCATGCTCTACTTACGGCGTTGGCCGAGAGATGGTGGGATTCGTCCAACACCTTCCACTTTCCGATCGGGGAGATGACAGTGACTCCGGCGGACTTTGCAGCTCTGACCGGTCTGAGGGTAGGAGGAGAGCCTATCCCATTTGACTTGGGGATCCATGAAGACTCTGAGGCTCTGAGGTGGTTCTTGGGATGAGAGCCAGGGGGTAGTTCAGAGACAGTTCCACATGACCAGTTCCACAGGTACCTGACGGGTAGAGTCCTGACCATAGAGCAGAAGGAGGAGCAGATGGCGAGGGCCTATTTGTTGTACTTGTTTGGGGCTACGCTATATCCCAACAAGCGAGCCACAGTGCACTTGACTTATTTGCTGGCCCTCTACGACTTGCGCACAGCTGCCAGATACGATTGGGGAGGAGCCGGTTTAGGGACCTGCTATGGCTTCATGGGTGAATTCTCGCGAGGCAAGAAGGCAACTGCCGGATACTGGAGGGTGTTGGAGGTAAGTGTTGGGCCCGGAGTGCCTCCATGGATTTGGTTACACAATGCCACTCCCTGGACCGCTTTAAAAACAGACTTGAGGGTGCGATGTTGAATGCCATAAAAGACTTAATTGAAGCCCTTCCTACCACCAATTGGTTTTAGGAGAGATGGTGGAAAAACGGTCCGACAAGTGGTATCAAAGCAAGGAAGTCATGGGTTCGAGTCGCGGGAGCGTCATCGTGAGGGAGGGATTGTTGGGCCCGGAGTGCCCCCATGGATTTGGTTACACAATGCCACTCCCTGCGACCGCTCTAAAAACAAACTTGCGGGTGTGATGTCGAATGCCCTAAAAGACTTAATTGAAACCCTTCCTACCACCAATTGGTTTTAGGAGAGATGGTGGATAAGCTGTCCGACAGTAAGCAATAACACTTGTTGTTTAACTTTCATGTATTCTTCCTTCCTTTGACTTATGACTGCTGTATTGATGCTTTAATTGTTGAAAACTTGCAGCTATGGGCCTACGAGGTGCTGAAGATATACCCTCCAGAGAACAAATGCCCGAACCTGAGGATGCTTCCCCGTGCCATGATATGGGGGCCGTTGTACAAGGGTAAGAAGAAATCGATAAGGAGTCTCTGTGCTTTCAGGGCATACCTTGACGAGCTGTCGAGTACTCAAGTAAAACACAACCCTTATTACGTATCACTGCCTTTGACTTGCTTTAATGCTGTCGCTGACTGACTGTTTGCTTTACAGGTGGAGTGGGATCCATGGAGAAATTCTGAGGCTAAGCCTGAGTATCTTGCGTAGAGTAGAGTGGTGGCTGCAAGCCGAGTGCTACTAGAGTCGGCTTTCGGGTGGTAGTGGTACTTGGGCGATCGGGTGACAGTCACTTGATTCGTCTGAGTTCATCATGCCCGGGCCACTTCCGCCTCGTGCTTCACACACAGACCAGTACACCTTGGCTGAGCTGCAACGCTTTACCATCTCGACGGATCTAGCAGCTTTCCTGAGGCCTAAGCGAAATTATGCTGTTTATCGGAGGCAGTACTTGGTGAGGCAGCTTGGGGTGATGGAGCACATAGCCGTGGAGAGCGAGGCCCTAGAGGCTGGAGAGGAGAGACGGGGCCAGAGCAGTAGGGCTTCCCGCTCGAGAGAGAGGAGCGGCTGTGCCATAGCGACAGGCCTTCCCCGACTTTTTTGGACACTAGCGGTGCGGGACGCATAAGGAGTGGCGGCCACAGTTTAGTTTGAGGCCACCAGGACAGAGCCAGCAGAGATCATAGGACCGGTTTGATGCTCTTTCAGCTTTTACCTTTTCTTTTGTATCATGCTTGCCATGTATATCTGGTTTGCACCCTGACCTTGATAAAACTACAATACAAGCTCTGATGGAGTGGGTGTGGGAGGTGGTGCGCTTGATGATGGCCATGGAGAATGAGTTCCATAAGATAGCTGGCGACGCTTCCCTGTAGTTGCACTACCCACCGCCGACTCCGGCTCCTGTTTTACAGCCCCATGTATTACTTTCCATTTTTCTTTTGATAGAATTGCTTTTAATCTGTCCTGCACTCAGCATTTCAATATATACAATATGTATAATAAATGGTGAATGACTAAATGAAAAATGCAAGGACAGGCTAGGGGCGGCTCCTAGGAGGAAGAGCGTGCGGCCTCCTCCATAAAAGAAGGTGGCGCCAAGCACCTTGCGGTCAGCGGGGAGCGCAAGAGGGGAGCAGAGATAGTCCCCACTAGTGATGAGCCACAATTCTGTCGGGAGCTGAGGAAGAGGCCCGCAGAGAAGAGGCCATGCTGAAGGACCAAAGCAGAAGAAGAGGAGGGAGGAAGAAGAAGAAGAGGAAGAAGAGCAATCGTCCTTCAGCATCGGCTCTGACTATGCTAGTGATCCCAGGTTCCGGATGGACCCACGGGAGGCGGGGGACGATGATGACGATGATGACCTCGAGGACCTTTTTGACGACTGAGGGCTATTACTGAGCCTCTGTTTACTTTGATGCCTTTTGATTTAGTATTTTCTGGACATTTAGGTATAGCTGGGGCCTGCGTGCCTCTTGACTTTTAGGCGAGTGTGCCTAGTACATGTTGGTTCTGCTCGGGCCGTTGTGCCGCTTTGATACATGTCTGCGTTTTACTTTTGGATCTTCGACCGGATAGTCTATAATATATGTATTTTTTGTTTATTGATTTCCTTTTTAATGGGACTTTGGCAAAGGAAACACATAAACTGTCCGCAATGTCTATTATGCATTGATGAATGATCTGAATCGACAAAAGACACTTGCGTACACATACGATTGACTTAGCTCGAGGGAAAAAGGGGTGGAAATGCCCTAGGTTATGACACATATCCTCGGACACACAGAAAATAAAAAAAATTTGGGCATTAATTGGCCAAAACTCAAAAACCTCCAAAACGAGAGAAACTGACACTTTTGAGAGATTAAACAGATGTATAGTAACCTGTACAGATTGACGAAACTGGAGAAAATGCCCCGAAACGGGAAATAAACCGAAAAGTACTAGAAATGTTGCAAAAACGGACATAAAACACAAAAGATGACTCGATCTTGTCCTGGACTGAAACCGACACCCCCGCACAGTCACATAAGGCTTACATGACGCGTACGGTATGACAAAACTTGGCAAAAACTCCTAAAACGAGTTTTGACCTCCCGCATCCTTGATTTGAACTTGAAACGGGCCGCCGAGGGTCCAAAACCTTCATTGGGCATGGCTTTGGAATCCGACGGCTTGCTACAGTCCCATATGTCATTTGTGATTTGTATGAATCAACAAATGGCCAAAGCAACCTTCGAAACTGAAAACGACCATGCGGAGGCAATAGCTGCTGCAAACTAGTTTCTGGTGAACCTTACTAGCGTACGCCATGAGTTTGGCCCCGCATGCCAGTACGTGGGGGACACGTATACGCCAATAAGAAACTGGCGTACGCCAGGTATCTGGGATGTAGATCCACTTGTCTGACCAACTGTCCTTTTTCAGGGGGTTTCTTGTTTTTGCTCCCACACGGCTTGCACATGGTTTCTGAGCCCCTAGAAGGCAAAGTCCTTTTGCCATGGTATTGTTTGGATACTAGCTACTTGTCTGCATGAATCATGTGAAATGAAACGGATACTATGGCCTATAAAGCAGAGATGAACATATTGTGGCACTTCACAACTTCATTGCTTTTTCTATCTTCAGCATATTTTAACCCCTCTCATGGAAAATCCCTTCCCAACTTTGCTCAGGCCCTGGTTAACACAGTTCCTGTCCGTCGATTGGCTAAACTTCCAATACCACGGCCTTACTTCATTCCGTTATCTCCGGCATGTGCCGCTCCGTCCGGCTCTCCTATGGGCTGCCCTCAGGTTCTGGGACCCCGATGTCCATGTCTTCCGCTTTGGTGATGACGAACTGTGCCCTACCATTGAGGAATTCCAGGCGTACCTTCGAACAAATTCGTCCCTGACACTCGTTGTCCCACCGTATCAAGTGAACATGCCCGGGCTGCTAGCCACCTCACTCGACACCTCTCGGGGTTTGGCAAACACTATTCTTGAGGGTGGCCAGGTGAACATCATGCACTTGATCGAAAAGTATAGCCTAGAAGGGGATTTGGACAGCGAAGCCGTGCAAGATCGACGTCATTTCGCCTTAGTGATCTGTCTGCTAGCTACATACCTGCTCGTACCTGATGATGGATGGGTCAGTCCCCTTCTTGTGAGCATGGCTGCTCAGATGGGAGTGCGTAGAAATGTGATCCCTTTGGCCTTGGCGGATGCACTCTTGGGTTTGGACTTGGTATGCACAGGCCAGTCAATCGTCTTCAGTGGGAGCCCACTTTTGCTTCAGGTAAACTCACTCAGCTCACCTTTTTCTAATTTTTTGCACATTCTCATTTTACCTCGATACTCGACTTAGGCTGCTCCCTAGTTCCTTACTTGTCTTTCCACTCAGGCTTTATCTAACTTCGTACTTGTCTTTTCGCTCATACAGCTATGGTTATCGGATAAACTAAATCTACAACATCCGCTAGTAGCAGGCTGGAATTTGTTTCCAAAGAGGATTCATCAGAGGGAGATGCGGTACCCCGGTTTAGGCGAAGCGGATTGGTATGAGTTCATGCAGCGGATGCAGCCCTATGAGATCATCTGGAGGTGCCCCTGGTTGGACCTTCCGGACATGGCTATCCGTTCTGATGGTTTTGACAGGATGGTTATCGCAGGGCTGACCAGCTTCACCTTCTACATTCTTGGTCGCATTCTTCGATAGCTGGATGCTCCTCAAGAGAACAACCATATCAGCACCGACAACTTCCGCATTCCTAACTTCAATGCTCAGACACTCAATGGCTATCAGAGGCGCTGGGGCCTTAGGGTCCTCCAGGCAGAAGCGCTGAATTTTTCCCTGAGGCTAAGAAATCGATATAGACAGTGGCTGAGAGCAGATGTGCATGCAAGAGAAAATATCGAATGACTCCAAACCACTTTGCTGTACTTAGAATAAGCTGTGAGCCGTTAAGCTTCTCAAGCATTTTGTTATGTTTTTCATGCTTCACTGTTTTAAGGCTTTTATGTTCAGCTTGTGTATTAGAAATAGTAATTTTGCAATAAAGTTGAAAGATGAAGGGTTTCCCCCTTCTGATTTTCCAATGCAGCTTTAACTTGCCCTCAAACTTTTCGGCCTTTGATGCGAACCCAAAATGTCAAGCCATGGATCGGATTGATAGAATATGACCGGGTCTCAAGGTGAGACTGCCTACGTATCCCCTTTCAGGGAATCAAGTCAGAACGTAGTTCAGGCCAAGGTTTACTCGTGTATTTGACCTCTCCTTTTACGCTCTAACTTTTGCCTAGAACCGCCTTATCAGGTTTTTGATCTAGCGAGCTTTCGACTTTTGCCTATTTATATTTTCCTAGACCTCCTCCTTTGGTTTTCGATCTAGCAGGCTGTTCTAACTTTTGCTTGGAATCGCCTACCCATGTGGTTTTCGACCCAACGAGCATCTCTTAGGGGTAATAACGCTTGAGCTGATCTAGGTTGACCAGGGTATTGAATTCATTTCCGTCGAGATCGATGAGCTTAGCAGCACCGCCAGATAGAATGGTCTTGATGATGTACGGCCCAGAACGCTTCGATCAGAACTTCCCGCGAGGATCGAACACTGGAGCCCAGATCTCCTTTGTAACCGTGTCCCCTTCGACCAAACCTCTAGATTTCACCTTCTTGTTAAATGCCTAGGCAATTCGACGTTGATACCCTTGGACATAATATAGTGCACGGAGTCTTCTCTCGTCAAATAACATGAGCTCGACAAACCTTCCACTCAGCCATTCAGCTTCCTCGAGACCACTTTCCGCCATGATTCTCGGAGATGGAACTTCAAGCTCAATGGGGAGTACTGCCTCCATTCCGTAGACTAGGGAAAATGGAGTTGCACCTGTGGAAGTGCGGATTGATGTACGGTACCCCCAGAGTGCCAGAGGTAGTAACTCATGCCAATCCCTTTCAGATTCAGCAGTCTTTTTGATGATCATCTCGACATTTTTGTTCGCGGCCTCGATTGTTCCATTTGTTTGTGGACGATAGGTCGTGGAATGGTGGATCTCGATCTTGAACTCCTCGAATAACTCCAAAACCCTGCCTTTGAAATGACTTCCGTTGTTTGACACAAAAGCCTGAGGAACACCATACCGGTAGATGATGTTTTTCTGAACAAACTGCACAACTGAACCGTTGTCAGGGTTTTGTAAGATTCAGCCTCAACCCACTTAGTGAAATAATCAATTGCTACTAGTATGAACTTATGTCCGTTTGAAGCAGAAGGTCTAATCATTCCTATGATGTCAATCCCCCATACCGAGAAAGGCCAGGGCGAGGTCATGCCATACAGCTTAGACGGAGGAACGTGCTACAAGTTGGCATGGATTTGACATTTGTAGCAACGCCGCACGTAATCGATACATTGTGACTCCATTGTTGACCAGTAATAGCCCTGCCTGAGGATTTTCCGTGCAAGCATAACACCACTCATGTGAGGACCACAAACTCCTTCGTGGATCACCTCTATTATCCTTGTCGCTTCTGCGCCATTTACACACAGCTTGTGCATCCCGCAGTGAGACCTTCGATACAGCTTTCCCCCACAGATGATGTACTGAGCAACCAGACATTGCAGGGCGATTCGATCCTTCTTAGTGGCCCCGGCGGGAAACTCCCCACGCTCCACAAAGTTCCAGATATCATGGTACCAGGGCAGGCCATCATCGACATCATCGATGGCGTTGACATATTCGTATACGGGCAGGTCCCTCTGTTCTATCACAACTGGCCGCATCCTAACTCCTATCGGAAGCTCGATCATTGAAGCCAAAGTCGCCAAAGCATCGGCGAACTGATTCTTCAAGCATGGAATATGGGTGAAGGTCACCTTATTAAAGCGAGGAATCAGTTCTTCCAAATCTTGGTGGTAAGGCTTTAGCTTTTCCTCACGAACCTTCTAGTATCCATTGGCTTAAGAGATTACCAAATTCGAGTCTCCGATTACTTCAAGTTTCTTGACCCCTAAAGCAATTGCAGCCTCCATTCCGACAATGCAGGCCTTGTACTCAGCTTGATTATTAGTGACGTCGAAATTCAGTTTGAATGCGAGTGGAATATGAGCACCGGCAGGCGTGATTAGCAGTACCCCGATTCCAAACCCTTTCTGATTAGCAGCCCCATCAAAATAAAGCGTCCACACTTCCTCGGTTACAGTCAGCACTTCCTCGTCCGGAAAAGTGAAGTCCACATCCTCTTGCCCTTCCATCGGGTGATCAGCCAGGAACTCCGCCACAGCACGGCCCTTTCCCGACTTCCTCGTGACATGTTGGAGATTGAACTCAGCCAGCAGAAGCAACCACCGTGCTAGCTTATGGGTGAGTGCTGGCTTCTTGAACAAATACTTGATAGGATCCATCCGAGAATCAGCTTCACCGAATAGGCTAGCATGTAGTGTCTAAGCTTTTTGGTAGCCCAAACTAGCACCTAACATGTCTTCTCCAAAGGGGTATAGCGCTCCTCACATCCTACCATTTTATTACTCAGATAGTAGATGGCTCTCTCGGTTCGGTTGTCCCTTTCCTGCGCTAGCAAACAACCCATGGCCGTCGGGGTCATGGATAAGTATAGAATCAAAAGTCAGCCTGGTGTAGGCAGCATCAGTACCGGAGGGTTCTGCAAGTACCTCTGAATGGACTCAAAAGCAGCCTGGCACTTGTCTGTCCACTCGAACGGGATGTCCTTCTTGAGTAGTCGAAACAACGGTTTGCAAGTGAGTGTTAGCTTGGCGATGAATCTGCTAATGAACTGAAGCTTTCCTAGAAAACTCTGCACTCCCTTTTCAGACTGCGGGGGCTCCATTTCGAGAATTGCTTTGATCTTGGATGGGTCTACCTCGATACCTCTCTTGGTAATCAGAAATCCCAACATTTTGCCTGTTGTGACTCCAAACGTGCACTTCTGCGGGTTGAGACGCATATTGTACTTGCGAAGCCTTTCAAGAAACTGTTTGAGTGAAGGAAGGTAGTCCTTTTCCTCTTTCACCTTTACAATCATGTCATCGACATATACCTCGACTGTCTTATGGATGAAGTCATGAAATAGGGTCGTCTGAGCCCTTTGAAAGTGCATCCAGCGTTCTTCAATCTAAACGGCATCTTTACATAGCAGTAAGTTCCCCATTCAGTGATGAACGTTGTCTTTTCCTGATCCTCTGGAGCCATAAAGATCTGGTTATATTCTGCAAATCCATCAACAAAAGAGAGCAAGGCATGGCCCGCCGTGTTGTCCACAAGCATGTCAATGTGTGGCAAAGGAAAACTATCTTTGGGGCTTGCCTTGTTCAAGTCCCTGAAGTCGACGCAGACTCGAATTCTCCCATCCTTCTTAGGAACGGGTACAATGTTAGTAACCCACTTGGGATATTCGGCAACCCTCAAGAATCCTGCATCAATCTGCTTGGTAACCTCCTCCTTGATCTTCTAAACCCAGTCTGGCCTCATTCTGCGAAGCTTCTGTTTGACAGGAACAACCCCTGGTACTAACGGGATTCAAAGCTGCACTATTTCAGGGTCGATACCGGGCATATCTACGTGAAACCAAGCAAAACCCTTGAAATATTCCTTGAGCATTTCGATTGTACCAGCGTGGTTTTCCAGGGACAGATTGGAACCAATTTGCATCATACGGGGATCATCCTCATTTTTCAAATTTATTGAAATTACTTCTTCTTTTAAAGGCTGAGCATGCCTTTCGTTTTCCCTTTCGATGAGGGAACGCAATTCAACCGGTATGTTCCCGTCGATGTCGATTCCTTCATCGTCGGGGTCGACACAGTTTATATAAAAGTCAGCAAAGTAGTCAGAAGTAGGATCATGCATTTCATAAAACCCAGAGGAGTTGCCAAGTACAGTCGACTCAAACTCGAAATAAAAGCTATGACGGGGAGGGCCGAGAGGCACAAACTCCGACTCTGAGCTAGACTAGACTTGACAGACTCTGTGTCAGATTCAGATATATCATCAATGCATGTTAGATGGGGAGTAAAAATGCAGTTATTAATACTACCCTTTGCCTCGATGATAAGAGAGGTTGGATCGTCAAGAACGTCTGGAGAGTCGGGTCCAAGCATCAGCACTTCAGCCTCCTCTTCCTTGCCAACCAAACCTACTTGAGAGAATAGCATCTCCAAGCTCCCTTGATCAAAAGTCCTCAACTAGTCAGCTCGCTCCTTGATCTTGACTAGCTGCCTCCTGAATTCTTTTCCAGCTAGCTCTTCCTTTGCTATCTCCTCCTCATCATCAGACCAGGTGTTTGCAGCAAAGATCTCGAAACCCGGTAGCCAAGCCCTAGTCACTGGATCCCAAAACGGTTCAGCCTGCCCTAGATAAGCAATGCCTCCTCCTTCACGGATGAAATAGCTGTCAGGGTTACCATAAAGGGTTCGAAGTTTTCCCATACCTTTCCCTAGTTTAGCATTTTTGGTAAGGGGGGTGTATCCCAAGCCAAAGTGACCTTCCGTAAAGGGAAATACAGGGAACTCAGTGATCCCCTGCTGGTTAATCCCGAGCCCTAAGCCATGCATGAATGACATCTTTCTCATGATTTCGAGAGCAGCTGAGCTGATGATAAAGTCATCATCCATGGCGATGGCAAGGATTGAGCCGGATGTGTCAAAAGAGAATCCTCCAAAATCTGAGTCTTCTTCCCCATGCATTATCCCTAACACAGGTGTCCCATCATCCTTGAGCGGGCAGATCCCAGAATCTCCGCAAATGGTTAAAGTCCCAGAAGGAAGCCCCAGTATGACCTTTTGGTGGAGGGTTGAGGGCATAGCCATGATGTCCGACCGATGCAGCCAAGGCCTTCCTAGCAGCAGATTGAAGGTGGCGGGGATGTCGACCACATGAAATTCCACGTCCATCTCAAAGCCCTCAGCATCGAGCTTGAGCATTAAAGTCCCCTCTACCACATGGCGCGTGTTGTCATAAGCCTTGACCGCCAAGTTGGAAGTCGTGAGATCGCTCTTGGTGAGCCCCAGGCGGTAAGCAACCCTCATTGGGCAGACATTGATTGCAGATCTGTTGTTGATCAACACGGTTGGCACCCAGTGTCCTTTACATTTAATGTGATGTGCAGCGGGTGATTGTGAGCAGTCCCATCGACAGGCAGATCCTTCTCGGTGAACGTGACAGAGTGCTTAAAGAGCAAAGGCAAGACCAGGGCAATCATGGCTTCGGGGGTGATGTCGGGTGGCATGGTGAGTCGGCTAGTGCTGCGGATAACCTTTCTTTATGCTCCTTTGATGATAATATCAGACCCCAAACAGAGACAGCGGCAGGGATCCTCTCGAGTTGCTTTTGAATGACGTCTTCCTCCGGTACTCCACTAGGAATAATTGGAGTGTTCCTTTGAGTGGAGGGAATGGCAGGCCTTTGATCAACAGGATTAGACGAGCTGCCAGCCGACAGATTGGGTGGCTGAAGACTCGACCGCTCCTCGAAACATTTGCAACCTCCCACCAGGCAGATGTGTCCACAAAATCCCAGAAATCGGCAGGCACTGCTTCCAACTTGCGCTTCCCCTTGTTGACTGATGCAATGGCTGCTGCTGAGTCTTGTGGCAGAGCTGTATCCCATTCTAGATCCTTCATCACCAGTCCTTCCCAAAATGTCGGATCCTAAGCAACAGCTTCTTCAAAAGGTGTCCCTGGGTTGGTGACGAACGACACATCCCAGAAACCTCCATCCACCAGAGCAATGTTGACGGTCTAGACTTCATCCCCTACGTTCATGTCGATAACCTTGTCATCCTCCCAAAATCAGCCGGCAGTGGGTTTTTGTTAAGGTCGATGATCTCATCCACCTCCCATAGGTCATCAGGCGGTGCATTTAAACCATGATCGAACAGTCGTCATTCGGAGCCATCAACGGACGTGGTTGTTCCAAGGGAACGATGTTGACAGTTGGATTCACCCCAAGGTCGTACTCATGAACGGCGTCCGAGAGTGCATCGATTATAGGCAGGAAAGCTCCCAGCTGGCGAGACTCATCAGGAACAGTTTCCTTTTCAACATAGAGTTCCAAGTATCATTCGTCTATGCCATCCTCAATGCCAGCTTTCTCCATGCTGGAATTCTGATTCCAAGCTAGCTGTGCAATGTCGAGTTCCGTGTCCTACACGTATTCCTTGTCTTCCCTTTCAGTCACGGCCGGCTCTAGCTGGTAGAAGAGCATGAACAACGATAAACCATCTAGCGGATCTGCTCGTGCTGCATTCCACTCCTCTTCCCACTGATCTAATTGTTCTTGATCGACAACTAGATCCTGAGGGAAACCCATATGATAGCGCTCATTCCAATCACTGGCGAGCTCCTCCCACTCTTTCACCTTGTCCTCCATGTCCCAACCAACTGCCAGCATGTTAATGCTAAAGTCCTCCGGGCAGGTTACAACGGGTTTGGGGTAGCAATCTGAGGCTATATGGTCAGTGGGGTTGAATATGGTGGAGTTGGGTGTGATTATAGTGGAGGTGAGGGTTATCTGGTTAACCTAAGGGTTATTGTTGTGTTGTGGGGTGGAGTTGGTAATTACATTAGGCTTAGGGGGGGTTGGAAGGGTGCCATTGTCCACTAATTCGTGTATCGCATGACGGAGACGATAACAAGAATCAGTGTAATGGACAAACATCTGATGATAAGCACATAAGGCATTCGGATTATGGCTAGGAGATGGATTCTGAGGAAGTGGGGTTGGAGCCAACGGTCTGAGGTAGCCGGATTTGACTAACCTCTCCAACACCGAGGACAGTGGAGCCTCGAAGTTGGTTTCGGTTTCGGGGCTTCGGAGGACCTTGCACCTGATTGACATCAGCGATGTGGTTGGAATCCTGAGTGACATTATTGCTGGCAGATGTTGCATTGGCGAAGTTGTTGCCACCAAACAGAGTAGTGCTGCTCCCTGTGTAAACACAAGGCTTGGACTTCGAACCTGAGGTGGAGGAAGAAGTGTCACTTTGTGGCAGAACCCCAGTTTTGAGAGCTTCCTCAATGGCAAGACCAGACTCAAAGAAGGTGTCAAAGTTGTCCCCCTGGACCAGCACAAGATTCTTGGCATAGTCTGGCTGCAGGTTACGAGAGATGATGCGAATCTGATCCTTTTCACTTGGCTGATCAGTCATGAGAGCAGCCTTGGCCCTCCCCCTTTTAATAAAGTCTGCGAAAGACTCCTTTGCATTCATCTTGGTTGATTCCAACTCTCGAGTGGTCATTTTGAGCTGAGCATTGTAACTCTACTGGGCGTTGAAAGCCGCACCAATATCCTCCCACGTCGGGCACTTAAAGATATCAAGAGACAGAAACCACTGAAAAGCGGGGCTGGCTAAGGTCTGAGGGAACAACTGAGCCATTGCTTCCTCCTCGACCCCCGTGCAGCTTCATGGCATCGTGATAAGCCAAAATATGAGTCTTTGGATCTCTCGTTCCATCAAACTTCGCAAAGTCCGACATTTTGAATATTTCTGGCAGCCTAGCATTTGGAAACGAGCAGAGACAGTCCATGTCTAAACCTCCCACACTAATCTTTTCAGACTTGGAGATAGCTTCCTCAAGTTTTGCCATTTTGGCGATCAGAACAGCCATTTCTGGATTCACAACGGGATGTTCGACCAAAGGGAGCTCTTCGGCCACAGGCTCGCGCTCTTGTCTTTCACCACTTCCCCTTCCAGCCGGGAGCCTTTCTTCAATCAGAGCTTGCAAATTGGCCATGGAGGTATCGGCTTGGTCGGCCCTTTGTTGCATGACGGCCAAGTTGTGTTGGAGATCTGCTAGAATCGTGGGAAGATTCAGCGGTGGAGTTTCTGCCATGTTCAGGTTTTCTGTCTTGACCAACTTTGGAGATGTGGGCAGAGATGGAGAAGGCAGGGGAGATTCGTGCGGAGTCGTTGGTGGTGAGTCCTCCCTTGACATAGTACAGGCCTGGGCTTCCGTTGCGACGAACCAAAAAGCAAACCCCCAAACAAATCCTCAGACAGACCCGGTGAACATTCCCAAGTAGGTTTGGCCCTTAATCTCGAAGATTCCCATAATGCAGCTAGACAACAAAGTATAAGAGCTCAGTGGCAGCCTGTAACAGTTTATTTTGAAATGATTGAAAATGAAAAATGCGCATGTCAATGTCGTCGATGTCCTCCTAGACTCTAGAACTAAAGAGAGTTCGACTCAGGACATTCGGACGCTGCTCGAATCCTCAGATTTCTTTTCGACAGATGTATCCTTGATAGGATCGACTATCACTAAGAGATGCCGAAACAACCTAAGACTTGGCTATACCCCTCGAAGTTCCAATGCTGGAGTTCGGAACAATTGGTGTAGACGTTGTGATACCATAACCGAGGTGGCGTAAGCAGCACTATGCCAAAGCCTGCGCGGTGTAAGTGATTGGCACTTTTAACCTGGATGGTGTAAGTATCATGACATCCTTTTTGTTGTTCCTAGGTTTTTGTTTGAAAACTCCGACTGGGTTTAGACAGGGTCTTAGAAAGTATTGGTTTCCCAAAGTCTCATCGATTCAAGGACTTTGAAAATTGATAACGTGTACCATCAAGATGCACGACTCTTCATCAGCCCAAGCAGCATCCTAATGGTCATAAGACGAACTCAAAAGTCAACCTAAAAGCCGCCCTAGCATGGACCTACGTAAAACGGAATGAATGTATGTACATGCATAAGATAGGAGAAGCAGTAACACATACACAGTTTATGGACGTTAGATGCAAGTAATCCTACCCTGTGGGTTCTTGTCTTAGGTTGGAAGGTTCTAATGCTTTGTACGCATGGAGAGGTTGGTTTTGGTTAAGGGGGTTCCTCTGACTAGAGCCGTGGTATACCTGCCACTGCAACGCGTATAACAAAGCAATGGTCGAACGGTATTACGACTCATCATCGTCCAAGGTTGTTGGGCGTTCGAGGACCCCGGGCTCTAGTAAACTGTGCCGGTTACCCAAAACACCTCAACGGGGCTAACCAACATCGATGCAAATGGAGAATGCCGAAAAAATGATTTGAATAAGAGAGAAATGCAATGTTTTACAAAAATGACTTTTGAAAC
Source organism: Rhododendron kiyosumense (assembly GCA_019656275.1). Taxonomy (NCBI): domain Eukaryota; kingdom Viridiplantae; phylum Streptophyta; class Magnoliopsida; order Ericales; family Ericaceae; genus Rhododendron; species Rhododendron kiyosumense. Next base: position 49,444 of record BPLS01000591.1, read on the forward strand.
TTGGCTCACTTTTATTAATCAATATTTGGAGAAAACTATACAAGTGAACAATTGTAAAAGCCTAGTTCAGATTGGTCGGATGTTGAGATCCTGTTACGTTACCATTCCGTTCTTCAGCAGCACGGAGCGTACTGTCTTGACAGACTTTTGAAAATTGTTCATTTGTGTATTAATTGCCAAATATTAATTAATGCGATGAGTCCCCAGCAGAGTCGCCATTGTGGGCACACGCCCTGGAAATTTTTATTATGAAAAATTTGGGTGCGGCCTTCTTTGGAAAAACGCGGCGAAACGCTTCGATTCAGAGTCGCCACTCGGGTTTTAGTGGTGAAATACCCAAAGAACCGAATTTGAAATGTTTTGCTACGTTGTTTGATTTTGAAAAAGGCGTAGACTGGTCCATCGTCACCTTCGATATCTGAGGTTCGGGAGTCAAGTTACGAGAGGGGAAGGGTTTTATGGCACCCTTCTCGCCTGATCCGGAAATCGGTCTCTACTCAAGCATTTTTGTACAACATTTGCATTTTTCTCTCATTAGTCTTTTTTTTTTTTAACCAGTTAGGGCGGGGGAAACAGTTAAAGAGGGATTAAAACTGTAACAAGTTGCAGTTATGTGATAAAATGCTTATGGAGATGATTTTGCTTGCAACAATAAATATAGATTAAGAACAAGCACTGGGAGCAGTTTGAATGAATTGGAGTACGCTAATCCGAAGGGATGTGAGCATGCAGCACACCAGTTTGCACTGGCTGGGCCACTGCATACTATTATGACCTGTGCACGCCACTTCTTGATTGGCGTACTTCACTTATCATGGATTCACAGTCTTTGTTTGCAACCCTTTGGGCTCTGGAAAGGACCAGCGCACATCCAGGACAAACCACACAGTTTAATAGCAGCATATATACAGATTACAAATAGATCAGATGGCTGCAAGCCACGAAAATGAACAGAACACCCCATAAACAGTGTGGGGACATAAAAAGAGGCCAAGACTAAGCTATGATGCAAGGGCCAACCACTGGATCTTGGCATAACTGCCCTACGCCAGTCACATGAGACTGTATGCTAGTTACGCCCCCTTACCTAGTGCTTGGCTTTACATGATCTGGGCTCTGGAGCATGACCAGAAAGATCCCAGAGACCTTCTAGAGCAGATATGAATAAATATTGATCATTACAGCTAAGCAGTTCTAGAATACGGAAAACAGTAGACTGGTTCTTAGCATGCTGTAACATGATAAACACAAGATATAAGCAAGAAACAGGTGATCAATGATCCCCACGCCAGTGGTGCACGTACTACCAAAACTGGCGTATGGCTTGATGGTACTGGCGTGCGCCTTTGTTCACTACACACGATCTTTATATTTTACCAGTTTCAAGGCCAGGACTGGTATTGATTACCAGCCTGGACCTTTCTGGTTCCCCTCAGGGGTCAAAATAGAAAGCCACACAAAAATGTGGTATACCTTCGGTTTGAGGTTTGATGATGGGTTTGAGCTTTGAACTTGAGAGATAGAGGTTAGGTGATAAGAGAATGACAGTGTAGGGTGTGTGGGAGTGACCCATTTGTTTCATCTTTTCCAATGGAAGAAAGAGAGCTAAGAGGAAGAGAGAGGGCTTGAAACTCTTAATGTAGTTAACCCCTTGCAAATGAATGTAAGGGGTGTATTTATAGAGGGGAGATGGACTGCAGAGAGGGGTGATCAGTTGGGTTAGGAAGGTTGGGTGAGTTAAGGAAGAGCCTCCCATGCATTGAATGCATGGGACTAGGCTTAAGGGGGGATGTAGGAGAGAGGGGGGATGCCTCTGCAGAGTATAATCATCAGGGAAACTGTAGATTGTACTGGGTGGCCGCAAAATTCTCAAGCACGTGGTTGAATAGTGATGCTTTGACTGGATTTGACTGGCGTACGCCTGAATCTGACCTGCGTGTGCCAGTGATAGCTGAGTCAACGGTCGATGACTGACACGTGGCAGCTTACTGGCGCACGCTAGCACAACACTGGCATAAGCAAGTTCGGTTTTGCTGAGATCATGTGGTTCTGGTTTGAAGGGTTTGAAATGGTGTTTGGAAGGGTTTGAATGAGGTTCGGAACGCTCAAAGCTAAAACACACCATCGTCCTTGGAATATTCTTGACCTTTGATCATCCTTGGGGATAAAAGACTGTAAATCAACATTATCCGGATGGTCCAGAATAGGGTGTCTACAAGTGTGTGATATATGCTTGAATTTTATTTTTGTTAAAATCCGTGGATAAAACTGTAACCGATTCGTGCGTCATGGATTTGATTGAAACCGAACCATTGGACTTTTGGTACGTATACAAATTTCATTTTGTAGAAATCATGACTAATAGTTTGGTCCTCAGATTTTTAAGAATTCGAACCGTATTGGACCGCAAGCAGCCCTAATGAATACTGCCTTCCTTCTTGAATGAATTGCAGCTCCGATAACTGACCCGTCTAGTCTGAGTTCCGAGCTACCACACTACAGGAAAATCGAAACCCCCCTGCACTTTTTCTACCAACGCCCACTTTTTCTACCAACGCCCAAAAAAGCACTACTACAGCCGGCCTACACCAACGGATTCCAAGCCGTTGTTAGAATTGGGCCATTACCAGCGGGTATTAATGAGCCGCAAGTAAAATTCTTCCTTTCCTGTACTACCAATGCTATTGTGTTTGTTAGGTCCCGTTCTATTAAGGTTATTATTTTTTACCTTTAATTCAAATTTTTTTAAACAGTGAAAAAGTTTTATTAATCTTTGAAGTGAATACAAAGATTTAAGGGAGTGGGGAGAAAGGTAATAAGCGCTCATCTGAGACCCAAATATTTGATTGGCAAAATGCCAACCAAGAAGAAAATCCAAGGGACAAAGCCTAACACCTAAAAGACTATAAAAACCCAAATAAAACAATGGAAAAATGACGGCTCGGAACTTGTTTTGATAATTAATACCCGCTAAGGGCATGCTGAGAATATTTGTTAATGCTGAAAATATCCTTAACATATATTAATTATCAAAATACGTCATTGACCGTCATTTTCCCTAAAACAGTTAAGAGCAAGTGGGACGTAGCCCAAATTCAATAAATAATTACTTATTTATTTTAATTAGTTGGTGGAACGAGACCCTAACAGCCCATCCACATTGTGACATTAATTGAGTTTAATAAACCCAGCTAACAGAGCCACGGAGGTTTCCATTTCTGAGTGTGTTCCGTTGGGGCAGTGACTTCCCCAGTTTCGTTCTTTTCAAGAGAAGAAATATACTCCTCCCAAGCACAACGAGCCTTCTCAAAAGAGACCTGCTACACACACAGTAATCTGTGCATAGATTGTGCACAGATTTTGTTGTGGGATCCATCATGGGTCCCACACAAATTATCCGAGCCGTTTATTAAATGTAAAACATTTTTTCAAGGGTCCCCGTAAAAAATAAGCTCAATCCGATACCTATAGGTACTTCATTCAACCATCTAACTTTTCATTCAAATTTCCGAATAATGAAAAATTTTATGGTTGGATCGAGCATCTATAGGTATCGGATTGAGCTTATTTTTTATAAAGACCCTTAAAAAAATATTTTACATTTAATGAACGGCTCGGATGATTTGTGTGGGACCCGTGGTGGGCCCCACAACAAAATCTGTGCAAAATATGTGCACAGATTGTATGTGTGTGTAGACTTTCCAAAAATAATAAAGCATCCCGATTTTGCTTCTCGAAGTACGCTCCTTTTTGGGATAGTTTTGTCTCTATTTCCTGTGAGAGTATTGTCTCTCTTTTTTATGAGAGTTTTTAGTTGCGCCTTTGGGCGAATATTACATCTACAGATTAGACAATGGTGGGGTTATGTTGGGGCCGGGGGGCTCCGGCCCCAGTTCCCCGAGCGTTCGAGTTTTAAAAATTTTATGTTGTATATACCTGTTTTTGAATGTTATTGAAATTATTCATGTATTTTTAGTTCGATTTGATAAAAAATAGTTATTTACATTTTCATTTTTCAATTTCTTTCACAAATTAAAAAATAAGCGCATAATAGTTGATATAGCCTAAAGAATCATTTTAATGTACAAATGTAATGAATTGAAAAGCAAAAACCTTATAATATAATAGGTTTATGTTTTGATGAAAAATATATGTCTACTAAACATCTAAGCCGCCCCCCCTCCCCAAGTTAAAATTCTGACTCTGCCACTTAGATCAAGTTATTTCAGATGATGCTTCACAACGACATCCGTACGTCAATAGTGCTATACTACCCCCATATGATGTCTTTGCTCAAGCAACTATGGTGACTTGTCAGATATGTAGTTTTGGAAATTCATTGGCGCGTTCATACTTGGTTGGAGTTTGTCTGATCGTTTGGGTATTTGTTGTCTTTTTTCTTGGCTAGCATTTTTTCTCTTTTTGAGATTGCTAGAAAATATGAAATTTCAGCAGAATGTGGGTTAAATGATGCTTGGATTGAGGTGAAAGACATTAACTGCTCTGTACTTTTTCCTGTTTTGAATCTGTTAGGCGATTAGTTTGGCTTTGTCAAAGATATTTGTAAGGAATTCTGTACTTATTGTAAGTGCTGTTAGGATTTCATCAATACAACTTCTCACTTTTGGTTAAAAAAAAAAAAAAAGAGAAAAGTATGCTCTGTATTCGGTTGTGTTAATCGCTGGATTTATTTTAACACAGCATTTTTTTAATCCGGTGATCAGTAACTGTTTTCCGGTGATAAAGTTGAAGAATGAAATTTTCTGGATCAATCACGTATTAATTTATTTCTTTATTTCATTGAAAAATGATATTTTAGAGAAACGCTACGTACTTACTAGCCATTTTCACACCTAGAAATAGACAAAGGTTGAACATGCATTTTGCGGTAAGTGTATTTGTGTCTGGGTCATGTATAGAGTGCAGGGAGTTATTAATTCTCTAAATTTTGAGATTAGACATGCTTAAGATTAGATTAGCCATGCTAAGCAAAAAAGAAGAAGAAAGATTCGATTAACCACGGTTAGCTATGATTAAGACAAAGAAAATGCGTGTTCATAGGCTTCCCATTTAAAAAAAAAAAATTAAGTATTGAAATAGGATACGTTTGCCGTTAATTACTAAACATAATTTTCTTTTTGCTGAGTAAAAAAAAAGTACTAAAATTCATTTTTCGTAATTTTCCTTTAACCATTTTCATAATCTTAAGGTCATTAGGGCTAATAGTGCTGAATATGGACTTTTTTTTTGGCAGAACTTGAGAAGATATATTAATAATTGTCCAACGGGCACTTATTTAACAGAGTTCATTACAAATATCTTGGATAAAGCCAAACTAATGTAAAATGAGAAAAGCACTAGACAGTCGATCGATGTCTTTTGTAGAGAACTGTGTCTAAGTTTATTTATTTAATATTTCTTTAATGTGAAATGTGTTATTTTAAATACTTTGAATTTTATGAGCCTTAAAAAAAAAAATTCTTTATTGAATATAGTTGTGCAGTAGCATTTGTAGGCATTTACTTGACCGTGTTCGAATTCATTGGTCCTTTGATCGAATGTGTTGGGAGACTCCCATGTGTTGTGTAATTAGTATTAGAAATTTTTAGAGCTAATTAATTGTTTAAGTGTTAGTTGAGGGGCTCTAGTGCAAGAAGTTATAACATGCAAGTATTAGGTGATAATTTAAAGATTTGAGGGGGGAAGGGTGTAATTCTTTTACACCTTAAATTCATTTGGCTGAGAGAACAACTTTGTTCTCTGTTTCTTTTTCTTTTTTTTCCATTCCAGGCCGTGCGCTCTCTCTCTCTCTCTCCCCCCCCCTCTCTCTCTCTCACACACACACACACACAACCAAATCATCTTGCACCTTCTTTTGCTTGGGTATTTTGTGTCTTCATCAAGAACTTGGAGGGATCTAGGGATTTCAGGCTTGTGGGCTATCTTGCATCACCATCTCACTCATCTCTCTCGTGTGCTAGCAATTGGTTTAGGGTTTTCTACTAGGTACCTCAAAAATGCAAGTATTGTGTTTGAGAATTGATTATTTTCATG
>BPLS01000591.1:85497-98862 GCA_019656275.1 Rhododendron kiyosumense
TAAGTTATGGGAAAAATTCTAAAAAGTGGGGACTTTCTCTCTCTAAGATAGCATTTTCTGTCTAGGGGTAAAATTTCTCGCCGCCGCAACTTGGGCCCGCGGAACTAGGAATTAAATTTACCTTAGACTAACCCAAATTACATATATATAAACCAAAAAGAGGCAAACTTATATATAAATATGTAAATGTTCAAAATTAAATAAAAGAGAAGTACAAAAAAACGTACACTATCAAAATTACCACGGTTTTTTGAATCAACAGATTCATTATGACCACTAATAGCACATCTTTGCAAAGTAAGCCATCGAATACTCTCAATCGTTGCCATAAGCTGCAACCTATTTTTTTAAATGTCCTCTGCAGATTGTGCATTCATTACTTTGTCAATATGCTGACCAAGATTCATTAATCATCACAATAATTCACAGCATTGGAATGTGGTGAATTGGGACCTCCTACATGCATCGAAAAGGCATCGAAAACCACCTTCCAATTTGTAAACCCCTCACTAGTTAATGTAGAACAGTTTGCTGCCTTCTTTTCAAAAATGAAGCATGGAAAACAAAATGCTGCATCTTTTTGAGGGGAATACTCTAATCAAGGAAATTTGCTAAATCAAGAGGACTGAAATCGACGATATTGAATTCCAAACTTGGACCGTGGAAACTCCAGATAATTAGGTTGATATGGCCCTGCTTTGATATAAGCTCGTCTAATCTCATCATGTTGATTAACGGGATGTTCCCATATCGGAAAACGTAACCGCGGCTCCCATACAAGAAAAGTATCATCAAATTCAACTCTTTGAATTTTAGGAGGAGGTTGCTCATCGTTAATTGAAGTATCAACATTGAATTGAGAAGGAGCATCACCTTCTAATATATTCACTCTTCGTTTGAAAAACGATAAAAGAGTTTTTCTCCCTTTTCTTGTTGTTGTTCCATTATAATTAAACCTAAAAGAGTAACATTGTAAGAATCAACAATTTAAACCAATATAAGCACACCAAATAGTGCTCTGCATCAACTAAATCAGTAAAAATCTAAGCACACCAGCCAGTGCTCTGCATTTAACAACATAAGAGCAAATCTAAGCACATCCGCCAGTGCTCTGTAGAATAAGTGAATACTTAGAAATATTAAACCTCGCAAGCGAATGGGAGACAGCAGAGTGTAGTATATACTAGTCCAGGGGTCCTACATTTAAATTTTCAATAAGATTAAACACAAATTAAAAAGCCCTAAACTTAGTATCAAAAAGCCCTAATTACAAAGCACTAATAAATATTCACCGGTTGAAATCGTCGCTTTAGGTTCAGGGCGTTTGTGCGAGAGGGGAAACGAACATGGTTCGTGCATGGATGATGAGAACGGAAGAAAACAATGTATCGGGAAGGAAACGAAACAAACGATCGTGGTCTGTGGATGATGACAACGGAGGAAAACAATATTGTATGCCTGTATGGGGCTGAGGTGTTTTTGTTTATTTTGCTCGGCAATTGGGCTGGGCTGAAAATAAATGGGATGGACTAAACATAAATGGACTGAAATTTTACATAACTTTTTTTTTTTTTTCAAAACCCATTTAGGCTTCAGCCTATGCCAGCCTATACACACTTCCGCCACTGAGCCTGGGGGAGGTGCCCTCCCTCCCTCCTCCCCCGGGTCAGATTTCTTCCTCCTCCTCCTCCTCCTCCTCCTCCTCCTCCTCTATCTCTCTCTCCTTTCCTCTCTTCTTCCAGATCGTTGCCGCCGCTCTTTCCCTATCGCGAGTCTCCTGGTCGCCGCTCTGGTTCCCGCTGATCACCACATCTAGGGGTGTTCGGTCGTCCTAACAGCTAGGGTCAGTTGGCAGCTGGAAATGCTGAGGTTGTTTGGAGCTGAATGGCTCAGTGGGTTTTTAGATCTTCCTCAGTCGATCGCTGGGTTTCTTCCAACCTAGTGGCTTTTGGGTGGGTCTGATTTCTCTTATCTGGGCTTGGGGATCGATGAGGGGGCTGTTTTCTCTTACCTTCCCTAGTTTTGGGGGGGTGGTGGTTGGTGGTGTTGATCTGGGCGGGGTTTGTGTTGGTGGAGGGCGGTGGTGTGGCGGGCTTAAGTAATGTAGTTGTTGATTTAACTTTATTTTGCAGGTTCTCCTCCATTTCAAAATTGATCGGTAAAGATGGCAGTTTTGATCTGTGATGTTTCCAGTCCGGTGGTGGTGAGGTGGAGGTGGCTCCCATGGTTGTGTTGCTTTGGTCGTCTTTTGTGTGCCTAATTTTGGTCGGCAGCCTTTCGAGCTCTCAATCGGGCTTGGAGCTGGCATTTTGTCGTTCTGGGATGGTGATCTCGCTGATGAAGACTGTTCTGTTGCAGGGGATTGTTTGGTGTTCTGGTTGGTGGTGGTGGTGGTTGGCCCTTAGCCCTGACTGCCTTGGCTTTGACTCTCGTAGGCTGGTTCCCGCCGCCGGTCACTACATGTGAGAGAGGCCGGCTTGGCTTAACAGCGAGGCTGGGGTCTGGTGGTTTGTACGGCGGTGGCTATCAATGTAGTTAGGATTTTGTGGAATGGTTTGGGTGGCCGGTCCAGGCTTGGGCCGGATATAGGTGTTTGGGCTTTCTTTGATTAATTTGGGTTTGGGTTGAGCTTAATGTTTTTTGGTTGTGGATGTTGTGCACCTTGATAGACCTTTAGGTGTTTTGGGCTTTGCCTTTGAGGTGTATTCTCCAATTGTTTGTTGGATTCCTTTCCCCTTCCCCCGTTTTAATAAAATTCATCTTTTGCCAATAATAAAAAAAAAAAGACTAGAAAAACTTCAATGCTCAAAATTAGACATGAATATTTTTCCAAGCTAGCTCTTCAACAACCCAATTGATCTATGCACGGAAAAAAAGAAAAGGCTATTTTGGGTCATAATTACGTTGGAATGTAATGGCCGGCCGGTTGATTAACGTTCTTTCTGTAAGAGAGCCATGTTCGTTTTGTGTCTCTAGAATTTTTCTCTGTGCACGGTTTTCAGTTAATTTTCCCTTCAATTATTACTCTTATTTCTCTTTTCTATCTCTAAAAACTTTCTCAAAACCTAAATAAAACGAACATGGTCCAAATTAACAAATTGAAAACAACACAGTAGAGTCTAACAAATGGTAACTTTGCATTATTATCATGTCTTTATTTTTGGTTTAATATACATGATAACAAAATCCAACCAATAAATTAAAGGAACGTAATTAAATGATAAAGGAAGCCTAATTATCTCTAATTCCTATCCGCATGCTCGTCTAAACCTCCACCCAAAGCGTGGGCAGAATCCAAATTGTGCAGAGAGAGGGAAACAAAAGTACCATAACCATTACCCCAAAATCCAAAATCCAAAATACAAAAATTTACATGGAAATTAAGTGGTTCTAAAAACGGGCCGATAGTACTTATCGATTTTTTTAGCTCTCCGACATGCCACATTCCAATCCCAATATCCTTGTGAGAACAAATTCACATGCGTGTCGATTGATTCTCAACCCACATTAGATGTCTAGTTCACGGCTAATACGACTGTTTCAAGTCCTCTAAAATCCTTTTTTCGCCTTTATTACTTTGGAAAAAAAATAATTCAAGACCGAAGTCGATCCCCGATTTGTATCCTTTGATACTCTCGATATAGTAAGTCGTCGTTGTTAATGTTACGTCTTCCGATACCACTGCATAAAACCATTGAACTAATGGCCAACGCCAGGACTGGGGACTGACCGGAGAATGCGATGGACGGCGGAGAGATGGCACCCGCGGTGGCGTTGGAAAGGGTTTTTATTAGTGGCTAGGGCTTGACCCCTCTTGCTAGGTGAAGAGGTTTGTATTAGTCCCTTAGGAAGGGCATTGAGGAACAAACTGCCCTCTCTTTTGTTTTCTTCCACGGTTGTTAGAAGTCTCCGGCCATGTGAATTAGACACAAAGGAAGCAAACGTGATCGTAAAGACGAAGAGAAACACAAGACTTGAGCGAGCCATATGAATACCAATTGTAACAATGTTACTAGCTAGTATATATGTCTTTTAATGAGAGAGAGAGAGAGAGAGAGAGAGAGAGAGAGAGAGAGAGAGAGAGATGAGGAGTGGGTATCGTATGTTGCTGGAGATGGGAAATGCAATGGGGAGTGGGCTTTTTCCTGGGAAACGAGTGTTGGGTGTGTGTGTTTATATAGGCTATGGGGGTAGGGGTAGACGTGCGCACCCAGCTAACCGTCAATTGGCTCATTTTTTTCTGACCAACCTCTTTGGATGTTCATCAATGTATGCTAGTATTTGTTGGAAAGCTTCAATTATGGTCAGATTGATGTTTAATTAGGAAATGTCATTGAGCTCTCTCCGTCCCTAAAAATTTTGATTTGTATTTTTTGCCATCAAGATACTTTTTAGTGTTGATAGTTGATATTTGTTGAATGTATAAATAATAAAGTTACTCATCTCTTTAACAATTTAACTTTTTAGATGAGTTAGTGGTTAATAATCTAATATAGTAGAGCAGGCAATAGATCATGTGTTCCAATTTCACCGCCTACCTAATGTTAAAAATATTTTACACATTTTTAGCCTGCTTATGGATGAGAGACTGATTACACTTGAGGGGGCGTGTTGAAGTTATAAATAATAAAGTTGCCCATCTGTTTAACAGCTTAAGTTTTTAGATGAGTTGGTGGAGATTTTATTAACGATAAAAGAGAAACAAAATGTGTGGAGTAATTCTATTTCTTTTTTCTGCTTTTCGCTAATTAGGTCTGCTAAGTTTTGTTAAAAAATAAATACTTATTTTGCAACTTTGATAAGGAAAATAAGAACCCTTGTTGGTATAAAACAATTAAAAGCTGGATAAGAAAAATAGGGAGCCGATACTTCAAAAATATCCAACTGATCAAGTGGCCGGCCTATAATACAAGCAATTAATTAAAGGTGGCATTGGTTTTTTGGGTAACTAGCAACGTGCTATTGTTCAACTGCAATTTAATTTTTTTTAATATAAACTACTAAGACCATTTAAAGAGTTTTTGTTTTTGTTTTTTTTCACGGGACCATTTATAGAGTTAAGACAACAACAACCAAAAAAATACTAGTATAAAAATAGCATATCCTGGTCGGAAATATGGCACGCCATGTCATTGTCAACAGCATGATGAGTGACATTAGCAACACTAATACTAATTAATTATGTCCCACACTGCTACTAATAATTGCCAAATACACCACTGCTGGCCTTCCAAGTTTATACTTTCTTCACATATTTTAAGCAGCAGGAAGATAAAAATGTATCTGAAATCTTTATTTTATGTTATGTGTGATTTCTTATTCGGAATTTCCCAATCAGCTTATGCATATGTCAACTAACTCTTATAGGCCAATTCTTCCGTTCATTAGCGGAGAGCTCAACTAACTCTTATAGGCCAATCCTTCCATTCATTAGCGGAGAGCTCGATTGAATACAAAACAAAAGTCTAATGCATGCATATGTCTTGCCTAGGGCTGTAAGTGAGCCGAGCTACTCGCGAGCTTGGCTCGGTTCGTCTCGTTAAGGCTCGGCTCGGCTCGGCTCGGCTCGTTTACTAAACGAGCCGAGCTCGAGCTCGAGTATTCGGCTCGTTTATTAAACGAGCCGAGTAGAGCTCGGCTCGTTCGACAAAAACTCGGCTCGTTAAGGGAGGCTCGGCTCGATTAAGAGAGGCTCGTTTAGTAAATTGCTAAGCTCGGCTCGTTAAGGGCTCGGCTCGATAAAGCTCGAGCCGAACTCGAGCTCGACTTTTGGGCTCGTTAAGGAAACGAGCCGAGCTCGAGCTCGCCGATACTCGGCTCGGCTCGGCTCGTATACACCCCTAGTCTTGCCCCATAAGAGTACTTGATAGCAGTTAGGAGATTTCAAAATTTGTCATCTTGGAGGTGATCGAGGTAGTAATCCCTTATAAGTCCCAATCCTTTTTACCTTGTTCGTTTTGGGATTTTGGAATTGGATTTGTCGGTAATAAGTGTAGAGAGAAATATATTAATAATTGAAAATAAGAGTAATGATTGGAGAGAAAAAAAAATGAGAGTAATGATTGAAGATATGAATAATGAGTAGATCTAAAAGAAATAAGATAATGATTAAAATCCAAAATCCAAAATCCTTAACTAAACAAGGTCTTTATTTTTCAGATTAGGGAAAGGTTATTTTGGTCACTTCATGTTTTTTGTCGCTTAAAGTATGGAGCTTCATAGTTCCTCTTAAAGAAGGGTATCATAATTAAGAACAGCTGCAGAGGTTCTACATCAGGGTAAAATGGAGCTACGTACAAATATTTTCGACAAGATACAATTTCAAGAAATAAGTCTATAAGATGAACTAACTAAGAAAAATACTTCAAATAATGACCGCATGCAGATTCTTTGTTTTTTTAAAATACGTCAAATAATGACTGCAGATTCAACCCTATTGGGTATCAGGTTTACCCGCCCCGCACTACCCCCACTCATTTTTTTTCCCATTGAGAAAATATGTTCAAGATTCTAAAATAAGTGAGCACAAATAATAATATTTTATGAAATAACTATTATAATTTAACCAAAAGCTATTATCTAAAAGCAGAATAAAATAAAAGAAATAGTTAATATTTTATATGGTATTTTAGTTGTAAGAGTAAAAATACAAGAATAAAAATAAATTTTTATGCATAAAATAATTTTGGGGAGGGGCAGGGTGGGTATCTGAACGGGGCAACGCCAACACGACCCCAACCAGGTTTCAGTAGATCTCCCCCGACCCCGACCTAACCCCAAAAAATACAACAAAATCCTGCCCCGATCGGGAGGGGTTGAATTGCCATCAGTTTCTAAATTAGCATTGTCTTATCAAATTGGGTACGAATTTATGTAAACTCAATTTCAAAATTCGATTTGATTCTGATCAGTGTAATCCATTTTGTGCAACAATGGAAATAAGTGCTGGTTTGGCCGAGTGGATGCATGAAAACATTGAAAAGTAAATAAGTGCTTGTTCTTCATGGAATCGTAGGTTTGAGTCCGATGAAGGCTAAGCCAAACCCTTAGGATCCTTAGAGGCTTTTTTGTTCGCTAACTTTATGATCTCAAAATTAATCTGGGTGCACCAAATTAACCTTGACATCCGATTTTATGAAAAATAATGGAAAAGTTTGGCATGCACTTCAAAAACAACCTTAAACAACAAAGCAGGCATAGCATTAGGAAAGATTTTTCTACTAGATTATAGTGCCAAAGTTAGGATGTTTTCGAAAAATTTTAGATAAAAGTCAAAATTTAGATAAAATTTAGACAAACCAATAATTCATAAAATTTGGAACAAAACTAGCTAGTTAACAAATGCAAAAAAAGAAAAGAAAAAAGAATAAAGACATAATCAAAATTCTAGGCTTGTGGTTTTAGGAAACTAGGCCTAATTTACTACTAATGATAATATATATATATATATTGCATTGCATGTGTACGGAGGTCATCCCATTACGCGCGTCCTAAACAAGTGTTTTTTACAAGGAAAATAAATACAAATTGACAATGCATGCCTGCATGCTCAACTTATTTAACAAATAATAATAATCACCTAATTGTCAGTTACTATTTAGGAGGGAGATTGTCGCAATCGTAATATCAAAATAAAAGTATGGTGGGACCAGAATTACTAATTAAATTAATAGAGTGGACTACAAAACAAAAACAAAAACAAAAACAAAAAACTTGGTAACTCATGGTTTTGGATAAACCCAAACATTTTGGCCAGATATATATGAAAAAATAATTAAACGTTATTGTTCTCCTCGAGATCACACGTTCAAATCTCATAGAATTGAAGTTGAACATTTCAAACCTTGGGACTAGTGGTGGATTTGTTTATTTGAGGATTTACAGAATTAATCCAGGTGCGTTCAAGTTGACATGACCATCCCATAATTTTTTTATAAAAAAAACGTGGTTCGGATAACTTGAAAAATAAGAGAACGATTGATCTTGATTACTCGCTAATTTTATAAGCACGAGAGATATTTTTATAAATGATCGGAACAGTTTTGATTCTCTGTATCATTGTGAGCTGCTGTACGAGTGCACGCTCAAAAACAAGTCCCTCTTAATTATTATTAGTACCACTAAACTCTAATATATATCTTATCCTCAATTACATCTTAATCATAGATTGGACAATCACATCAAACAGGTAAAGGAGAATAAACGTGTAATTAGCTGCATGCGATCAACTGCAAAATGTCCCAAAAACTCTCCTACCGGAAAGTGAAAATATTAGACTTAATTTAAATTTCACGATTTCATAATTTTTTCGGCCGGTTGGCGTGTTATTTTTTTCAAAGGCGAAAGAAAATTTTATTAATGTTTGATAAAAGAACACACAGACAAGGATGGCTCTACTATCACCTCAGTTCAAAATTTACACTATAATTTTGTACTGTTTTACATAAAATTATTATTTTTTCTTTAGTATTGTAGGCACTAAATTATTCTTACATAGCCCAAGTAAATGAAAAATCCACTTGAGTTTTTTTTTTGGGTAAGTAAAAATCCACTTGAGTTTGTGAGTGTGGACATAATAATTCTGGTTATAAATTAGTATAGATACAAATAATTTTGCACATCCATATTGATTCAAAAGGTCAAACGATAGGGCCAAGTATTAAAATTAATCTTTAAAAATAAGAACCGTTAATTTTGATTCGGTTAGTGGTTATAAATTCAAGGACCGTAGTTAGCACCGAATTGCGGACTATTTAATATTACGATTTATACATATAATTATGTATTTTGGTTTGGTAAGTAATTACTATATTTAGAGAACAAATCTCATTTGTTAGGAAAGTTTTTAATATACTATTGATTGTTGTTGCTGCTTTAAATCTTCAATTATTTTATAAGTTCATGTGTTGTAAACAAGTGTTTGGATACTAATTGGATAGAATCGGATCCGAACCGATTTTGTAATTTGGTTCTAGTCTGGTTCCATAGTTATATTGGTTATGTTTTGGTTCTCAATATTTTAGAACCATTTAGAATGGTCCAGTTACTGGTTTTCAAGAGAATAAGACCAATCCAGACCGTGTGTACCCCTAATTGAAGGCTATTAAAACATCGTTTGAGGTTGATTTCAATTCAAAAAAAGAAAAACAAAAAGACAATAAAACTATATATTTTGAAGGATAATTTTGACTTTAGTAAACTTCTTTTCTTACTCTTGGTCGTCATTTTATACTTTTTAGATTTCTCATATTCAAAAGTATGATCAATCCAAAAAGAATTTAAACGTACTATCAAAAATTCAGAAAAAACGATGAAAAAATACATTTGTTTAATTTAGAGAAACACTCTCTCAGTTTCAAAAAAAAAAAAACTTGAATGGTTCGCTATTAGATATTTTGTCAAAAAATGTGAGGCAAGCTTATGTAATACTATAATTTTGAAAGATTACAATTAAAAAAAATTGAAAGGTTGAATAGGATGGTTGCGCGGCTGAGCCAATCCATCCCTCCGCGCCCTTTCTTGGATTGGTACTACTTGTAACAGTCCTGATTTTTGGAAGGTAAAAATTTCGTTAAATATTTGAATTTTATTAGAATTACTTATTTTCTCTTGAGTGGTTACATGATTTCTTGTTAAATTCCGTCATAGTTAGATTTTGGTCATTAGTTAACTCTTGACTAGAAACCCTACTTGACCAATTTAGTTAGTTTCTAACCAACTTGTTGGAGAAACCGAACTAGGAAGTCACCTAGTCACTAGATGAACCTCTTGAACCGTTTTGCCTTTACCCATTGGTCAATAGAAGTTAGGGTAATCTTTGTCTATTGGATATTAGGCCTCATATTTTAAAATGTTAGTTTGTACATAGATATTATATTATATATGTTTTAAACTCATGTGCAGAGTACATTTATTCTTTGTTTATTGGGTATTCTCCCACACCCCTATTGTCCATTGGTTAATAACCACAAGGAAAATTATTATCCATTGGATAATAGCACTACTCTTCCAACATGGTACAAGGTTTAATTTAAATATTCAAGATTTGGATTCCCATGTACTTTTATGCATTAAAGTATTAGGGTATATCTAACTCTAGATTTTCCAACGTACTTATTTGAATAAAATAGTACTTGTACCCTATTATTATTTTAAGGGGAGAATCCTAGCCTTTTTATTTAATTGGGGTACTTGGTACCACACCTATATTTAAATATAGGGCTTTTGTTCACATGCTTTAAAGGACATTTTTGTATTATTTTAACATAAAAGCTCCCTAGTTACTATTATCCATTGGATAATAAAAGTTATGGGATTTATTATCCATTGGGTAATAGGTTGTTCTTTCAACCAAGTACATGGGTTTTATTAATCTAGTCTTTTTCTTAATCCCCATGTGAGGAAGTACTTATATTTTATTATGTAAATACTTGGTAGTCTTAAAGCTTAAGATTTCATTAGTACTCTTATATTATTCTATATTGGGGTTTTGTACCCAATTGGATTAGTTTAATGGGGAGTTGAACTACCTAATGTACAAAAGTACACTAGTTTATTAGTTTAAACCAACATGTGCCCATTTGTTGTTTAAATAATAAATCTTAGTCTTTAAGTCTCTTTGACTCAAGTACCAAGTACTTATTAGTTTATTTCTTATCTTGTACATTGTATGTGTATATATATATATAGTGTACTTGAGAGAGAGAGAGAGAGAGAGAGAGAGAGAGAGAGAGAGAGAGAGAGGGAGGAAGAAGGAGATGGGATTGTACCATGCTTGATCTTCCTTGTCCTTTCAAATCCTTGGTGATATCTTCTTCCTAGCCAAGAAACTACCTCCATTGTCCTTTCTTTATTTGTTAAACACTAGAATCTTGTACAAATTATTCTTTCTTCCACAAATCTTCCAAGAAACAAATCCATAGTACAAGATCTAGTCATATTTTTCTTGTTTGCCCTTTTACCCATTGGACAATAATTGTTAGGGAAACTTTTATCCCTTGGGTAATAACAAAGACTTTGGCTATATATAGAGCAACTCTCATGCCATTCAACTTACACCTTCACCTAGCAACTTCTTTCTCTAGAAAAACTCGTGTTCTTTCTTTGTTCTTCTTGTTCTTGAGTTCTTCAAGAAACTCATCCAAGGCCGCCACTAAGCCGCCACTCGACCACCCTTCGATTCATAAAGTAGAGTAGTTTTAGTCAAGAATTAGTTTCAAGAGAAACATTTCTCTTTCGAAGTTACCGAAAGCATACCGTAGGAAGTTACTCCGTCTGACCACCGATTGCCATCCGTAAGCCGTTACTACCGCCAAGAAGAACAGTAGATTCTCCCTATCTACTACTCCGAATTATATGTAGTGTGTCTTTACCTATTTACTTTAAGTATTCGTGTTTGATATTTTGAATGGTTATAAGCATGCATACATAAATTGCTTGTATTGCTTGTGGTATAGAACAGAGTTGGATGATCTTATTGAATGATTCGTTGCAGCGTATGTGGACTGTCCTACCGCGGAGTTTTTGCATGAGAACGAGACACGAAAACCGAGAAAGTAGAAACATGGCACCTAGGGTGTGATTAAATGGGAAAAGTGTTCCAAGGACGGAAATATTTTTGAAACGACATAATGACCATTTTTGGTGGCATTATGTGTGTGTGTGTTCCAATGGGAATCCGGAATAGCGGAACCATTGTGAGGTTGTGTGCGTTCCCATGGGATCCCGGACCAGCGGAACCATGGTGAGGTATAGCTTGGTTATCCGTGGAGAGGAGCCAATGCAATTGTGTGCCAATGGGAACCCGACGCGGCGGAACCATTGTGAGGATACTCGGGAACCCGACGCGGCGGAACCGAGGTTGGGTGTGTAGCTTGGTTATCCGCGATACGGAGCTAATGCAAATGATTTGTAAGAGGGAAATGGTGACACGGTCCACGACGAGTCGCGTAGGAGAAACACGAAGATCTTGGACACCAACGTTGATTTAATATCAAATGTGGATGTGTGATTGTTAGTGTTGTTGTAAATGATTTACTGTTGTAAGGTTGGTGGGTAAGGATTTCCTATTGAACGTTGTAGCTAACGGTGTTACCTTTTGATGACCCTGACATATTATATTGGTGGTGACACCGGTATAATGTGTCGGACCTCATAGATGAACATGGTGACATGTACACCTTGGAAGCCTTTGGAGCAGAAGAGCTTGCCAGAATGGAAGAGCAGGCAGAGTAGTATTAGGAAACCTTAGTTTCCTTCCTTGTTGAATAAATGTACCATTTACTTATGATGTATTTATAATGTAATAATGAGCCAGACTCTCTTTATTATGTAATAAATGCTTCATTAACGTACCCAAAATTCGGGGCGTTACACTACTTCTTCCATCCCATATCTATTTTCTCTTTTGGGATTTTATGCCATTATCAAACCCCCAAAAGAAAAAATACACATGCACGCGGCCAGAAGTAATTAATTTTACAATTTGTTTACAACGTTCACAAAATCTCATTTGAAATTCTTTTTGTAGTGTAAAAAAATTGAAATATCTTGAGAAGTGCACTATTATTAGATTTGAAAATACTACGGAATCCTAAGCGGGACAAAAATTTGGATACAAAAGAAATATCTATATAATATGAGAGGGTGGTTTATATTTTTCACCGTTGGACTGGAAATACAATTATGACGGAATGAAAGTGATATGTACGTATTGATTTTTTGGGTAACTCTAAAATAAGCATTGGAATTTAAAGTGATATGTATGTATTGATTTTTTGGGTAACTCTTGAGACTATACATATCCAAGTGATATGTACGTATTCCTTCTAAAAACGCTAAATCAATTACCTATGGATTCCTTTCCAATTACCTATGGATTTTAAAAAGGCTAAATCAATTACATATATGTACCTATGAATTGATTTTCAGTTGGCTGTACAAAAGGCAAAAATACTTGAAGATATGAGGCTAAACTGTAGCTAAATTTGGAATTCCCTCAAGTATATTTTTTACCATTTGGACATGCATGCATCTTCTATATAATATGGGAGGGTAGTTTATATTTTCCACTATTAGATTGGTACATATTTTTCACCGTTGGATTGGAAATACAATTCTGACGGAATGAAAGTGATATGTACGTATTGATTTTTTGGGTAACTCTAAAATAGGCATTGGAATTTAAAGTGATTTGTACGTATTGATTTTTTGGGTAACTCTTGAGACTATACATATCCAAGTGATATGTACGTATTCGTTCTAAAAAGACTAAATCAATTACCTATGGATTCCTTTCCAATTACCTATGGATTTTAAAAAGGCTAAATCAATTACATATATGTACCTATGAATTGATTTTCAGTT
>BPLS01000591.1:98872-149495 GCA_019656275.1 Rhododendron kiyosumense
TATAACCGATCCCATAAATCATGGGATTCCGGAAATTCGTGACTACTTGTGGTAATCTATAATTAGTGAATACACGTTATAATCAGCCAATATATATATATATATATATATATATATATGAGGAATTTTCAAGTGAGGGATCCCTCATTTTTTTAAAATGAGGGACTTTCATTTCCCGATCAGCCTTTCTTCTCGATAACTAAATCTAGCTAAAATGCTCAAAAATCTACTGATTATAACGTGAAAGAGGAAGAGAGGTGTGAAAATTTCACGAATGGAATGTTGGAGTTATTTTACCATTGAAAGCAGCTTTGTTGGAGTTTTGAAGATGGACAAAGCTTCATAGTAAATGTGGGTGTTTGTTTAAAAAAAACGTATATGTTATTATGCAGTTGAGAATCTACAATATATGGATTCAATTATACTGTGGAGTACAATTGGTTAGTTCTCCATGTTGATGTTATAGGTAAGTTTGTTAGTTATTCATGTTGTGTTACTCTAATTAGTGAATAATTTATGTGGTTGATCAATTTTTATTTTTCTTCTTCTGTTCTTAATTAAACAGAAGTAGAGTTCTATCAGGAGGGTTGCATGTTACCATGTGTTTCTTTTCTTTTTCTTTTTCTTTTTTAGGGAATTTGGGTCAGGGGGTTGACATGGAATATGTCTTCTTCTTCTTTTTGGCGTTTTGTGAGATTTTATTTTTGCTTGATAATGAAACTACTTTCTTGCCTGGTTGGACCTTGGAAGTTTATTTTTTCTAAATTTGACTGTAATTTTGTTCTGATGATTGGCTTCAATTAGTTCAGAAACTCAATTGGAGTTCTTCCTTTCTTTTTCCTTTTTATGTTGTTAGAGTTGATGTTTACCAACTTATAGGCATTTGTTAAGCTTTAATCTGTGCATATAATGATGAATCTGAGTTTCATTTATTAGGTTAATGCTTTTAATAAGTGCCTTCACGCACGAGCTCATTTGTTGAGTATGTAATGCAAATGTGTTGCATCGTGCTTGAAGAGCACGGACAAAATTATTTGTTCTTTGTTTGCTAATTCAAGTTAAACAAGTCAATGAATATGCTTAGGTTATTGTTTTCCACATAGTTGGATTCGTTGAGCAAGAGTTGATATACTGCACGCGAGCCCATTATTTATTTGAGTGTGCTGATCGTTTGAGCCGTGCCTTCAGGCACAGGCATTCACTAGTGATACAATATTCTTGGGGAAAATGACGGCCCATGACATATTTTGATAATTAATACATTTTAAAGACATGCTAAGAACATTTGTTAATGAACAAAATGTCCTTGGCGGGGATTAATTATCAAAACATGTCCTTGACCGTCATTTTCCCATATTCTCGGGATTTCTTAAGACAAGTCCATGTCTATGGGTCTACTCGTTTATTCCCCATGAACTTCAGTAGCATAGTCCAGACACCATTTGCGGTGTGTAGGACCCTTATTATAACTATATCTTAGTGTCCCTTTTGTATTTGTTCTAATCAAGCGCCGCCCGTCCCCCCAACCCCCCAACACACACACACACACACACACACACTCTGCAAACAGCTTACAAGCAAGAGCGGCCCCTAATATTATGTTCTACGCAGTCGTGGAGGTACATTAGGATTGGGTGTGGCCAAGGCCTCCCTTATAATTTTTTATTTTTGCTTTTCAAATTACTATGAATTTTTTACCAATATGGATTATGGATAGTCTCCTCTGATTAGGGAGTTTGCTTCCACTCAAAAGTTGTGAGTTCGATTATAAGGGATAGGCTAACAACCTAAGAGGTGATAGTTCATGTGGGTAGTCTCCAAGGCCGACCCAAGGGCAAGGCCCAAGAGGCCGCCACTTTGGGCCTCCACATTTTGGATCATTGGAGCCATTATCTCTAGTCCAAAGAGTTTATACTATTTTCTGATCACGAAGTGTTAAAATATATAAATGGCCAACATAAACTCAATAGTAGGCATGTTTCATGGGTTGAGTTTCTGCGAGCTTACACTTTTCATAAATATCGAACATAAGGCAGGCAAGCAAAATCAAGTAGCGGATGCTTTAAGCCGAAGGCATTCCTTGCTTTCCACTATGCAAGTGAAAGTCTTAGGCTTTGAAGTTCTCAAGGAGCAGTACAAAAACGATAGATAAATATTTAAGTAAGCTATGGGAAAAGTGCTCTATGGGACCATTCAATTGGTTTTTATTGCAAGATGGCTTTCTTTTTAGGGACAACCAGCTATGCATTCTAGAAGGTTTGCTAAGAGAAGCTATTATAAAGGAAGCTCATGATGGTGGACTCACTGGACATTTTGGTAGGGATAAAACTCTTTCTTTTGTTGCGAAAACCTTCTATTGGCCGAAAATGTTGAAGGGCGTTGCACAACATGTAGAGTGATGCCAAATCTGTCATTGTGCCTGTGGCGGTTCGATTTATCAGGATCTTGACCGTGGGCTGGTTCTGGTTCCTTCCTCCGCCGCTTCGCGCGACCGCCGCTTGACCTACAACAAGTCACTAGGGCTGTGGAAGCCCAGTGAGCCTCCGACGATCAAGTTAGATGTAAGGAGAAGTGTACAGGTCTAGAGTTAGGGTAGAATGACATACCTCTCTTGGCTAGAGTCCCTTTGTATTTATAAACCTTGCTTTGCTTGGCCTCCAAGCTAGCGCATGGAGGATACGCTCGGGTAACCGCCTCGGGTGACGTTATATGTGACGAATGGGATAGGGTGGTTATGGAGCACATGGCTAAGTCAGACCCCAATGATTATTCTCCTGGTGTAACCGTATGGGGCCCTCCTGGCGTAGCCATATTCCTTCAGGCAGCCTCGGGGAGTCGAGGTCGGGTATACCCTGTGCCCTAATGGCGCAACAGAGCCCCAACCAAACCCTCTTACCGAGCGACATTCCGAGGGTGGTGTTGTAATCCCTCAGATTCTCATACCGAAGAGCGGCGGGCACCTTCATGCTTGCTTGATGCAATGTGGCTCGGTTAGCTGTCCGAGACCCAGTTTCGGAGCCACTACAATAGCCCCTCAACTCGCTAGAGTGTTATCTTCAAGCTCAGGGGAGTTGATTATGCTTCGTGAACTGCCACATATTGGGAGTCCTTTACTCGTAGGTAACCAAAGCGAAAAGTGGCCTCGATAATCGTCATACTCTTAGCCCCAGCGCAAAGTCACGTGTTGATCATCGCTAGGCTGTTTCGTGATGCGAGGTGTCTCGGCACGTGCCATGTTAGTTGATTCGTACAAAGCGTCCCTTCGAGGACACGAGTCAGCCACCTAGTGGTTCGGTAAGCGACGTTCCGACTCTCATACAGGCTTTTCAATACTGACTGTCCGATGACTGCCATGTGTCAAGGATCCGACGGCTTCGTGTAAGTCGCTTCATTTCCCGCGCGCCCCTTCGAATCTTCCCCTATAAAAGGGTAGGTAGAGAGAGAGAAGTACGTTTCTCCCTCTCTTTGAACTCCACTGCTGCCGTCACCGTTCTTCGTCGTTCGATCGAGTTTTAAATCAATTTGGTAGCAGATCTTCGTACAAATCTCAGGTATATTGATCTATTTGCATTAATCTTCAGTTCTTGGACTTTTTTTTTTGCGTTTTTCACCATTTTTTTGGGGGCCATGAGGCAGATACGCCGTTTGCTGCCGTTTGAAACATGGATTAGCACTATTCATTGCATTGTTCACGTTCTTTCCGACGCGTATATTCTTCTTGAGGCGTATCTCCTTCCCGAGGCCATCGAGATAATTCCCGATCCCAGGTGTTCTTCCCAAGGAAAGATATCTTGTTATTGCCTACTACCTAGAGGTTCCGAGGAGTGATGACTAGTCCATCACAAGCATTAGATCTCTTTCCCACTAAGCATATAGCTAACGGGTTGTGCATATCTTTTTTTGCTAGGTTGGGGCGGATGGTTGTTGAGATCTCCTCGGACAGTTCCAGTAGCTCGGCCTCCTTTCCTGTTATCGACGAGTAAATACGCGAGACCCTTTGGCCCCGAGCATTCTACCGAACTCCAGTCAATTTCATTGAGCCCTTTGATCCTTTGAGAGCTTTGTGCTTGGTCACATCATTTGATCCTCAGGAGATGGAGATTCCTAGCACCTCAGACCACTGTCTGGGACCTTTCGTGAATTCTCCTGAGGAGGTCCAAAGATGCAGGAGGGCGGTGAGGTCATGCCCTTACAAGAATCAGTCATTTAGCAGCGTACCGGGTGCCTATGAAGAGTTTAGGAGGGTTTATAGCATCCCTCAGGACGTCCAGGTTCGAATACTGCCAGCCACCGACCCCCGTCAATTGCAGCACCACCTAGGAGAGTTGATCTTCCCCCTCATGGCCATCATCGAGGGCGGAATTAGGTTCCCCCTCCACCAATTCGTACGTAGGGTGCCTCGGACCTTGTCACTCACCTCTTCTCAACTCACGGTTAATTCCTACTAGGTCATAACGAGTATTATAGAGCTGAGGAGGGAGTACAACCCGATGTTTGGTATAAAGGAGCTCTACGGGGTCTTCCAGGTCGGGGTCCACCGAGACTATGACCGCTACTATTTGTCTTGTTAGTCGGGCTACGACGAGTTCCTGATTGATCACCTACCCGATTCTGAGGAGTGGGGGGTATTTACGTCTCAGTAACCAAAATTTCATGTTTGGGCTTGGCGAGAACCTTGACACTGGAACGACGATTCGGTTTGGGACCAGTACACTTGGTCAAAAGATTTCCCATCTCCAAGTATTATATGTTTCTTTCTCTCCTTCTTACATATGTTGATTTCTTTCTTTGGTGGCATCTTGCAGGTGAAAGGGATGTGCAAAGCTTTCGGGAGAGGGTGAAGCAAGGCCTGATCAATGCTACTTTTGCTATCCCCCTCGCAAACTGATTCACCCTGAACCTACTTGGTTATGTCCCAACTTATACGGGCTATCTAAAGAAGAAACCGAGGTAGCATGGGGTTCCGAGGGCAGGTCAATAGAGAGGCAGAGGAAGAGGGAGAGGATGAAGAGGAGGAATACTCGGAGCAATGGAAGCCGAGGCGAGCAACTCTCCCCCTCTGGGCATTATTCGTGAAGAGGTGGTGAGACTCTCGATTGGACCGGGCTGAGTAGCGATATGATAGGTCGTATGAAGAGGGTGGTGCTGAACTTGAGGCTGAGGCTGAGGGGCTATGGTGTCAGTTCTCCACCCGGGGCAACAGGCGCATGTAGCTTGAGGGTTGCTCCCATTTCGCTGAAGGAGCTGGCGAAGAAAAGACCACGGACCGAAGCGGGGGATAGTAGTCAGGGGAAGGAAAAAGAGGCTATTAACATTTTCGAGGAAGAGCAGGATGATGAGTCCGACAGGGGGGAGGCCGAAACCAAAGCCAGGGTTCGGGCAAGGGAGGTCTTCTAGTCTCCGAGTTTTGTCACTTCACTGGGTGCCAGATCCACCATGCTGACAGTGCATCTCGGAACATCGGGACGGCTTACGAGGTGCTCCAGGCTTGCATACTCCTGAGGGATGCCAAAGTCGTCACAGGGTGCACAAAAGATTTGGTGGGGGAGATGGAGCAATCACTTCTCAATGTCAGCTTCTTTATTTCCCCCTTTTTCCTTCGGTTAAAAGTAAGGCTTTTTGTAATGTTTTTACCATTCATGTTGGCAGGCTGGCGCTCGGGCTTTGGCTATCCACGAGAGGTGCAAGGGGCAAGACCTAGAGATCAAAGAACTAAAGAGGGCCTTGGTGTTGGAAGAGGAGGATTTGAGGGTGGCTTGAGAGGCTTGCGACCTTTATCAGACGAACTTCTTGAGGGCTGATAGAAAGCGGGTGGCTGCAGATAATCGAGCCAAGAACGCCGAGGAAATAACGAACATTTTGAGAGCCACCTAAGCCTTGGAGGTCGAGGCTACAAAGGAGAGACGCTTCGATGAGGGGTTTGATGCGGCTGGAGTGGAGTACAAGAAGCAGGTCCGGGAGATCGAGGCCAAATTGCATAGAGACTGCTTCTGTATGGAATGCGGTATGGTTATGAATTTATGTTAAGCAAGCTTGATCTTCTCGAGGATTTGAAGCTTCGTGCCATCCCCGAGCTTCCTCCTGAGGAGCTTATGCTACCCGAGGAAGAGGAAGAAGAGGTGCTGAACCCCGATGCCTAGGCCAACCCTACAGACCAAACTGACCGCGATGCCAATGCTGTAATAGATGCATAGGATGACTCCCCTCTATTTTGAAAAACACGTGGATTCTGATTGAACTTGACTGGAAGGCTCCAGACATTTGGAATTTGTCATTTCCAGGGTTGTGTAATTAATTTGGGTGTGACTGGCACCGAACAATTGGCCTAAGCCAGATCATTGTAATAGTTAAGTAGGACTGGTGCTAAACAATTGGCTTAAGCCAGATCCTCGGTAGGCTTTTAACTTGCACCACATACTTTTGCTTTGCAGCCTTTGCACATTGACGTCCTTTTTAAACACTTATGTTTTATCTCTGAAATGCTTACATGTGCTTGTGGTTGTTGATAGGGTATGCCTATGCCCCCTACTTCGAGTAAGCTTATGAGCTGGAAGAACGAGTATTAACCAAAGCATACTCAGAGAACTGATATGTTCGAAAAAATTGAATTGTCAGTGCCCCCTGCTTCGGGCTAGCTTGCTAACCATATGGGCAAGGTTGGAACCGAAGCAGAAAAGGAAGAGAAATGCTTTTTGAAAAAAGTGATTTTTTGGTACCCCCTACTTTGGGCGGGCTAGCACGGAGCCGGGCTAGCTAAACCAAAGCATTTAGATGAAAATTATTTTTAAACTTCCCAAGCCCCTGCTTCGGGTTAGGCTACGTTGGCTACGTAGGGGGAATTCTTGAATCGAGGGTATGGACAAGTAATGTCACATGCTAGGACAAGTCTGCTAGGGGATTTGTGCTGGGGTCCTGTATGGGGCTGGTGTTGGCCAGGGGTTCGGGACGCAGTCTATCCAAGCAGTGAGTGGCTTTATGATGGATTGAGGTAAGGGGCTTGGGAAAAAGGCCAAGTATCCTTAGAACGATCCGTCGAAAGCCCGAACGACCGTATTGGTCAAGACGACTTAGTGGGAATTGCACCGGAAGGGTTTTTCTTTTTGGAGGGCCAAATCCTGGAAGCCGAGATAAAATGGTTTGTGCGAGATTAAACCAAGCGATGGAGAGTAAACAATGGTAAAAATGAGAACAAGTGCTAGGAAAGAAAAGATAGTTTTTTATTGATACTTGTCCAAATATTGCCATTACATTGGTAAGTTGCTTCGAAAATAAAGAAACGAAGAAACATGGGGGGGGTGCCGATGGGGTTCTGCACCGAGGCAACCGCTAACCATAGAACTTCTTAAGGTTATTAGCATTCCAAGATTTTGCAATAGGAGCGCCATCCAACTTTTCCAACTTGTAATTTCCCGAGCATAGATGTTTGAAGACACAGTGTGGACCCTCCCAATTGGGCATAAGCTTCCTTTTCTTGGATTCTTTGACCATTTTTTTCCAGACAAGGTCATCGGGCTTGAACGACCGAAGGCGAAAACTTCGGTTGTAGCCTTTGGCAACCTCTTGTTGACATGAAGTGAGCCTGATCCTCGCGTTTTTGCGTTCCTCTTCTGCCAAGTCGAGATCCGAGGCGATGGCATCATTATTAACCGATTCATCAAAGTTTTTAGTACGGATCATGAGAAGCCCGACATGGAGGGAAATGACGGCCACCATCCCAAATGCCAAGGATAAAGGGGTGCATTCGATGGAGCGCCGGGGGGTAGTTCGGTAACCCCAGAGTACCCTTGGTAATTCCTTGCCGATTTGCCCCGTCGGGATTCGAGTCGATGCTTAAGTCCGGAGGAGATAGCCTTATTGGCAGCCTTGGCTTGTCCATTGCCCTGGGGGTATGCTGGAGTGGATGTGTCCTATTTGATGTCATACTCGTCGAGGAGGGCCCGATATTTTTGCATAGTGAACTGCTTCTCGTTGTCAGTGATGATAGCGAAGGGTACACCAAAGCAGGAGATGATGTTTCTCCAGACGAAACGAATGACATCGGCTTCCTTGATGGTCACCATGGGTTCGGCCTCGACCCATTTGGAGAGGTAGTCGGGAGCAACTAAGAGCTTGCCCACAATGTCCATGCCCCACTATAAGAATGGCCATGGACTGGTGAGAGGACTGAGGTCTCGGGCGCCCGGTGGATGATGGGAGAAAACATCTGGCACTTTCGGCATCTTTTAACATACTCCTCAGAATCATGCTTCATTGTCGGCCACCAATAACCCTGAGTGATGGCTTGGTGAGCGAGGGAGCGTCCTCCCGAATGACAACCACTGTCGCCTGCATGAAGCTCTTCAATGATGCCAGACACCTGGTGTGGGTGTGCCACCAACAATTATGGGCCGATTAAGGACTATCAGTAGAGTTTGCCATTGGGGTTCAACTAGAAGAGAGCAACCTTGTTACAGAGTCGGTGAGCTTCCTTTTTGTTGGAGGGGAGGATATCATCCTGCTGGTAGCTGACGATCTTGTCTATCCAACTTGGTTCAAGCTCGATATTGAGGACTTCATGATCTAGAACATCGAGCTCAAAATTGGGTTTGTCGATAGTGCTGAAGGAAATAGAGTGGGGTCCCGAGGCCGAACTTGCCAAGGCAAGTCCAGCAAGGGCGTCGGCGTGTGCGTTTTGCTGTCTAGAAATGTGTTTGATCCAGATGGCCTTAAAGCTTTTAGTGAGTCAGATGGCTGAATTGAGGTACGTACGTATGCGTTCGTCACGAGCTTCATATCCTTCGGTGAGCTAATTGACAACCAATTGGGAGTCGCCATAAACGATGAGTTCTTCAATGCCAAATGCCTTAGCAGTCTTGAGACCTAAGATTAGGGCTTCATATTTGGCCTCGTTGTTTGATGCTGGGAAACTGATGGAGAGGGAGCTTTCATGCAGGATGCCGATAGGAGAAAGGAGTACGATCCCAGACCCGGCGCCTCGGCTGTTGGAGGCTCCATCGACATACATTTTCCAGACATCACCGTGGAACAACTTCCAGCCGGTGCTGGGGTTAGCTTGGAGCGCTGCTTCGGGATTGGGGGTCAGCCTTGGGGCGGGGGAATCGCTTAGTGTAAGCTCGACGGTAAAGTCAATATGGGCCTGAGCCTTGATAGCCATTCGGGGCTAATAGTGAATTTTGAAGTTTGCAAGTTCCACAGCCCACAACTTCCAATCGGTGTTGGGGTTAGCTTAGAGCACTGCTTCTGGATTGGGAGTCGGCCCCCGGGTGGGGGAATCGCTTGGTGTAAGCTCGGCAATAAAGTTAGCAAAGGCTTGAGCCTTGATAGCCGTTTAGGGCTGGTAGTGAATTTCGAAGTTTGCAAGTTCCATAGCCCATTGGGAGATTCGGTTGGAGAGATCTGCTTTTCGGAGAAGAGATTTGAGAGGGAACTTGGTGAGAACGATGATTCGGTGAGCCTGAAAGTATGGAGCGAGCTTCTGAGAGGCCGAGACAAAGGCGAGGACAAGCTTCCCCAAAGGCAAATAACGCGTCTCGGTAGGGGTCATCGTCTTGCTTAAATAGTAGATGGGCTGGTGGTCTTGATCCTCATAGCACCGAACTTATGGCGTGTGGAGAGACGGCTAGTTACAAGAATAAGTCTTCCTAGTCCTGATGCGTGACGAGGAGGGGAGGCTCCGAAAGGTAAGCCTTTAGCTGTTGTAATGCGCGGTCACACTCCTTGGTCAAATTAGAACTGCGTCGACTACCTTTCAAAAGAGTGAAGAATGGTTGGCACTTGTCGGAAGACCAACTGATGAATCGGTTAAGAGCAGTGGCCATGCCGGTGAGACGCTGGACATCCCTTTTGTTGTGCGGAGCAGAGAGTTTTTCAATTGCAAGGAGTTGTGCGAGGTCTGCCTCAATGCCGCATCGAGAGACAAGGTGACCGAGGAATTTTCCCGAACTGACGTCGAAGGTGCATTTTTTTGCATTAAGACGAAGCTGGTGAGTCCTGAGGATCTCGAAGGCTTTGTAAGGTGGGCTAGGTGATAACTGGTCAGCATGTTTTTTACAACCATGTCATCAATGTAAGCCATCATGGTGTTGCTCAGTAAACGCTTGAACATTTTTGTTATCATTCGCTGAAATGTAGCCCCGACATTTTTGAGACTGAAGGGCATGACGAGATAACCGAAAATACTGTGTAGGGTGATGAAGACCGTGTTTTCAACATCGCCCTCGCTCATCACTATCTGATGATAGCCTCGGTACAGTCCATGAAACTGAGTCGGTCATGACCAGCGGTGGCGTCCACTAACTGATCGATCCACGGAAGAGGAAGAAGTCCTTCGGGCAATCATCATTGAGATTGGAATAGTCGACGGACACATTCCACTTGCCATTCTTTTTTTTAACAACCACGGTGTTAGCTAACCACCTGGGGTACTGAACTTCGGGGATGGCTCGAGCATTACGGAGTTGGCCGACCTCTTCGATAACGGCCTCGAAATGGACCGAGGAGGACCGCCTTGCTCTCTGTACAACCAGACGTTTGGTTTTGTCGATGTTGAGCTCGTGGCAGAAGAACGAGGGGGTCGATCCTGGGCATCTCATATGGGGTCCAGGCAAATACCTCAATGTTAGACTTTAGGAAATCGATCATCTGGTCCCGCTCGGCATCGCTGAGGGCTGATCCAACAAGGAGGAAATGGGAGCCATCCTCATTAATGGGGATGGTGACAAGGCCTTCGATTGCTTTTTCGTTGGCCTTTCTACTGACGTCTTCAAGAACTGGGGCGTCGGGGACCTCGATCAGGTTGACCTGGGACGTCTGTTTGATGCTTCGGACAGCATTGACATAGCACCTTTTAGCAGCGGTCTGGTCTCCGTAAAGGTCTTCTTGACGTCCGTAAGCGCCAATGAACCAGACCACCTGGTGATAAGTGGAGGCAATAGTCTTCATCTTATGGAGCCAAGTGCGTCCGACGATGGCATTGTAAAGGCTAGGTACATCTACCACGACAAACTCCATATCATGTGTCACCGACCCGGCGTGAATGGGAAGGGTAATCATGCCAAAGGGCCATGCCGGAGCCCCATTGAAACCAAGTAGGGGAACCTCGGAGGGATGGAGGTCGGACTCGGGGAGCTTCAGGTCTTTGAACAGAGAATAATACATAACTTCAGCTGAACTGCCCTTGTCAATGAGGACGCGCCGAACGTTGAAGGTTCCGATGTGAAACGTGACCACGAGGGCGTCATTGTGTGGGAGCTGGACGCGGTCTAGATCTTTCTCGGTGAACGAGATAGTCCACCTAGAGCCGTCGTTGATTCGGGAGCACTTTGGCTCGGGACCCACTAACATGACTTATTTGGATGAACAAGCATCATTGAGCTCGCACAAAAGATGTGCGCAGCCTTGGCATTCAGGGGACCGCGGATAACATGGATCATTTGGATCTCGTCTTCATTTTGGGTATCGACTCGCTGTGCCTGAGCCCTGATTTTTCTTGGTCGATGAGATTACCGAGGTGGCCCCCTGCGACAAGTTGTTACAAGTAAGCCTTGAAGGGCTTGCATGCGGTGTAGAAGTGGCTTTGCTCATTACGGTAACTGTATTGGACGATTAGATTCTTAATCTTCCCGTTCTCAGTGGCAAGCTTCTAGTTCGGGAAAGAGAAGTAGGGCTGATCCTTAACCTGATCAATAATCCAATAGATGGGGATGATGAAGACGATTTTTTCGACGTTGAAATCGCTCGGCTTCAGTCCCTTCTTCAGGATTGCTTAATGTTGTTAACCTAGCTTTTAGGGGTCAGGACGTGCATAGCAGCAAAGACAGCTACCGAAACGACAGGGACCTTCAGGCTTGCTAGCTTCCTGATTCCCTGCTCGTCCTTGGACTCGATTAGTTGGCACCATCCTTTGATGCAGGTCATGAGCTCTTTCATGGATCCGGATTTGTGCCTAGCCAGGTCATCGTATACCTGCTCATCTTGCGAAGTGAGACCAAGATTAAATCCTTGGGTTGAAATAACTCTGTCACATCCCTTGATTTCATTAAAGAGTTCCTAGTAACAACCTGTGTATTGGTAGAGCGTCTTGTCACTTCGTTTGCACAGTGCCAAGAGAGAGTCAATTTCATTTTCATACTTGTTGCTGGTGACAAACCGAGCCATAAAGGCGTCATAAAGGGAATCGAATGAGGAGATGGACCGGGAGGGCAGCTGGTTAAACCATGTGAGGCCTAGGTTCTTGAGGCTTGCGAGAAAAACTTTGCACAGAAATGCGTTGTCCGAGGGCTCGTTTCGGAGGAATAAAGACATAACGTGCTTGTACTGTACCACGTGAGTGTAGGCGTCGGACTTGCTGTCGTACTTGACAAACTTGGGTTGGGTGAATCCTTTTGGAGGGGTAACCGAATCGATTTCTCTTGTAAATGGAGAGGTCGTGAGTTTCTCGAGTCAGGCATTGCGATGAGGTCGGATCGAATGGTTGGGACCGTTTGGACGCTCGATCACAGAACGCTTCTTTGGGATGAAATGGTCTAATCTTTCGTAATCTTTTCTATTCGGTGGAACGCTCCTCAACTTCTAGGGGGAGTGTTCGTGCTGGTCCTTTCTGTAGCTATCTCGAGGGTGGTGCTCAAGGCGTTCGGTGACTGGGCTTCTGTCACGACCATTTTTGGGGTGCTTGAGGATCGGGATTTTTTCGCGTCCATTTTTTAGGCGTTCACGGTACCCCTTCATTTGGTATTTCATGAGACTGTTATCCTCCTTTGAGATTTTTGTGAAACTAGGGGTGGGCTCGACGCGCCCTTTGCCAATTTTGATAGAATGGGTGGAGGAGGTGAAGACGCTTCCGGCTCTGAGCCTCTCAAAGGTGGATCGCTTCCCATGATGTCCTACGGGGTTGGGATTAGGGAAATTGGAGCGCTCCCTACGCCACACACCCTTTTCAATATGGCTTCCCTCTTTCGGTGGTTCAAGACAATCTTTTGCTGAGGGCAGAGGTTGATG
This sequence comes from Rhododendron kiyosumense, assembly GCA_019656275.1. NCBI lineage: Eukaryota > Viridiplantae > Streptophyta > Magnoliopsida > Ericales > Ericaceae > Rhododendron > Rhododendron kiyosumense. The sequence continues at coordinate 111,869 of BPLS01000591.1, forward strand.
CTCTACCATTGGGCCCCCTCCATGGCTGCGAGGGGGCTGCGCTGGCTCATTCGTTCGCCACAGCTTCCAGTGGAGTGGGATGGGGAGATTTGGAGGAGGTGCTTGATCTTTGCCAGCTCGTCCCTGACGTGCTCGTCTTGCTGTACAACTATTGTGAGGTCGTCGATCTTCTGCTCCAGGTGACAGATGTAGGTATGGAGTTCAGCGAACATCCCTGCGTGTGACGTCGAGGTGCTAGCTACGACGCCGATGGACATATGGTTTTTGCCCAGGACGTTGGTTCTGCCGAAGCCCAGGTGCAGGTCTTCGAGGGGGCCAAGTCCGAGGGTCGTATCACTGGGATGTGGATCTTTAACTTCCACAATCTTGGATTAGGAATTTTTGAACAGAGCTTGGAAAAAAGAAGGAATGAGACGCTGCAAAGGCGGCTAGATCCCCAGTAGAGTTGCCAATTGTAGGGGTTCGATTTATCGGGATATTGATCATGGGTTGGTTCCGGTTCCTTCCTCCGCGCGCTCGCCACCTGATCTGTAACAAGTCACTAGGGCTGTGGAAGCCCAGTGACCCTCCGACGATCAAGTTAGATGTAGGGAGAAGTTTATTGTGGGCACACGCCCCAAAATTTTTAATGTTGTTCTTCAAAATATATTGGGTGCGCCCCTTTTTGGGAAAGCGGGGCGAAACGCTTCGATTCAGAGTGCCACTCAGATTTTAGCGGTGAAATACCCAATGAACCAAACTTGAAACACTTGCTACATTTGTTTGATTTTGAAAAGGCGTAGACCGGTCTGTCGTCACCTTCGATATCTGAGGTTCAGGAGCCAAGTTACGAGAGGGGAAGGGTTTTATGGCACCCATCTCGCCCAATCCGGAGATCGGTCTTTACTCAGGCATTTTGTAAAACATTTGCACTATTCTCTCATTAATTATTTTTTAGCGAGTTAAGGTGGGGGAACAGTTAATGGGGATTAAGACTGTAACAAGTTGCAATATGCGACCAAATGATATGGATGATTTGCTTGAAACAGTGAATATAGATTGAGAACAAACACCTATGAGCGTTTTAGATAAACTGGAGCGCATCGGCCCAGAATAATACATGCAAGGAAGAACCTGTATGCCTTGGTCTGGCCACTGCATACAGACACTACTTGCGTACGTCACACCTGGACTGGCATGCGCCGATAGATCTAAGCCCACAGCTCCTATTTCTCAACCCTCTGGGCTCTGGAAGGACCAGTGCACACTCAGGACAAACCACGCAGTTTATATAGCAGCATATACACAGATACAAACAGATTAAATGGCTTGAAGCCATGAAAATAGATAGAACACCCCATAAACAGTTTGGGGAAATGAAAGAAGGCTAGTACCTAGCTACCATGCAAGGGCCAGCCACTGGACCTGATATGGCAGCCGTACGCCAGTCTTAAGACTCCGTACGCTAGTCATTGCATTCGGTCAGTGCTTGACTTTGCATCTTCTGGGCTCTGGAACATGACCCGGAGGATCCCAGAGGCCTTCCAAAGCAAATAAAAGCAAGTATTGAGATACTACAATCTACACAGTTCTAAAATACAGAAAGCAATAGATTGGTTTTTAGCATGCCATAAGGTGATAAAAAGAAAAACACAAGCAAGAAATAAATGATCAATGATCCCCACGCCAGTGGTACACGTACTGCCATGACTAGTGTATAGCTTGATGGTTATGGCATGCACCATTGTTCATTTCATACGATCTTTAATATCTTGCCAGCTTTAAGGCTAGGACTGGTATTGATTACTAGCCTGGACCTTACTAGCTCCCCTTAGAAAAGTAAACAAAAGGTGATATACCTTTGTTTTTTAGGTTAATGGAAGGAAAGAGCTTTGAGGTTGAAGGTAGAGGTATGGATGTAAGTAGTGTAGTGAGAAGAATACACGGGAGCTTCATGCTTTGTCTTTCAATCAATGAAGGAAGAGAAAGCAAGAAACTAAGAAGAAGGAGAGACTTGAAGTCTTTATGGTGGTAACCCCTTGCTCATGAATGCAAGGGGTATATTTATAGCCAGAAATGTGACTGAGGAGGGGTGGTAATCAGATGGGGTTGGTTGGGTTAAAGGAGAGCCTCCCATGCATTTAATGCATGAGACTAGATGATGGGAGATGTAGGAGAGAGAGAGAGAGGAACGTCCCTATAGAGTATAATCATCAGGTGAGCTGTTCACGGTACTGGGGAGCCGCAAAAGTCTCGAGCACGTGGTTGAATAGTGAAGTTTTGACTGGCTTTGACCAGCGTACGCCACCATTTGACTTACATGCGCCAGTGATAACTGAGTCAACGATTGATGACCGACACGTGGCAGTATACCAGTGCACGCCAGCACAATACTGACGTAAGCAAGTAGGGTTTTGTTGAGGCCATTTGGTTCTGGCTTGAAGGGTTTGAAATGGAGCTTGAAAAGGTTTGCATGAGGTTTGGGACGCTCAAAACTCAAACACACAAACAGCCTCAGAATGTTCTTGGCCTTAATCATCATTAGGGAATCAAATATCGTAAGTAAACTAATCCAGAAAGTTCAGAATAGGGTTTCTACAGTAGCCCCCCTTTAATGGCACTTGAAACACCGTTAATTTGGTATAAGTAACGTCAAAGGTTTTTTAGACACCCCTTCTAGGTTATCCAGAACAGAACATACGAGTCTAGGTAGACATGAAACTTTAAAGAACCTGATCGGTTGAGCTCGGACGAGCGGATCATCAAGGAAGATCGCCACGGCTGGGGATAATAGGGACAGGTGGACTGCTGCTGCTTGAGTGGATTGGAAGGACAAAATGGGCTTCCGTATAGGGCAGACTCTCCTGGGGAATAACTCTTTGCAAAAGTATCGACTCTGTTGGGGAAAGAAGATAATTGGACGGGTGGACCGCCGTTGATTTGAAATTGGACGGGTGGACCGCCGTTGATTTGAAATTAGACTGGTGGACCGTCGTTGATTTGAAATTGGACCGGTGAACCGTCGTTGATTTGAAATTGGACAGGCTCTGCTTGGAAAAACAACTAACCATGGGTGCAATACGAACCAAGGCCATACAGGCTTCCATTTGAGAACGGGTTTAACTATTGAAGACGATTTGCGCCTCAGGCCCAGGTACTACTGGTGTACGGTGCCATGGTACTGGCATACACCTGACACCCTGGTTGGTCCGAGCCCAGATCCAGCCCAGCACGGTTCCCATGTCGTACAAACTTCTGAACAAGACGCAAAACCGCCATACACATCGATTTTCAAACTCCCAACTCTCCCAAATCTTTCTCAAACCCATAATCCCTCACAAATCCTTTCATCTCCTACCAAAAACTACAACCCACGTACATCCATGGCGGAACCAGGTGGTAGCAATGGCGGGAACAGCGGTGGTGGTGACGAGGCTCGGCCGAGACATGAAATCGAGGCTTTAGGGATTCCAATCGATGATCAAACCTCCGGAGGGGGTATATCGAGCACAGGTGCAAATATCCCGAGCAGCGGCGGTAGCATTGGCAGTATGCAATGGGGGCTGGTGACGGCAACGGGTGACGTACGCCAGAAGAGGCGGGGCGTATGCCAGCCATCGTCGAGACAGGGGGCCCACGGGTTCATCGTTTAGACTTCCAAAGCGGTGTAGAAGGCTTGGTGGTGACGGGTATGGGTCCATTTAAGACCATTAGCGGTGGCAGTTCTGGTCGTGGAGGCAATGGTGGTGATACTCAACCGGAGATGCCACTGAGAGATCCAGCAAGGGGCAAGGATCCTGTAGTTGCGGTGGAAGTTTTCAGAAGGGTACCAACAGGTGGAATGGAGTTTAGGCCTGCAGCGGGGTCTTCGACACATGTTCCCATAACGCGCAGAGACTTCGTGGAGTTCGTGACAGAGGAAGAACTTGGTCGTTTGCTCTGAGAGAATCCGGGAGTTATGGCGGCGGTGATAACAGCCCGAGAGGATAGGCAAAGACAGGTTGAGCAAGCTCAAGAGGAGGAGCGCTTGAGAGTTGAGGCCGAGAAAGTCAGAGCTGAGGAGGAAGCCTTTGTGCGAGAGACCGAGTCGGCCGAGCAAGCCCAGGAGGAGAGGGCATGGGCACATGAGCATGCAGTGATATTGGTTGAGTCCATACGGCAGTCGCCTCGTCCTCAGTTTGTGGCTGAGATCTATGCCCCACTGGAGCCACACCTGTTTGTGTCGTTCGGGGTTGAGAGCTACGTGCCCCGACAGGAGAGCTATGACGCAGAGCTTGTGTTGAGAGATCTCAAGAGACACTTGTCAGTGTCTTGGGCGCAGGTATACCTTTGAACTTGCTTTAGCTTCCATTTTGTCTTGTTGTACCGGCATGCACTTGAATTGTACCATATAGCTTGCCATGACTATGTTTTGAACATGAACTTGACTTCCTCACTTGCAATAACATGCTTAGTAACGCATCTTGAAACTTGATTCGACGGATAGAAATTCCCAACATAACTATACTCGACTATAAAGTGCTTTGAACTTGATGGAAATCGTTGATAATAAGCTTCAATCAATCGTATATTGCCTCGACAGATAATGTAACTTGGAGAATTCGAATTCGTCTAGTAGAATGCCATGCTTACTTGATTCGACTGAACATAATGCCTTGAGAAAATGCTTGACTGAATAAAATGCATTGATAACTTAGCTTGACCCGTGATATGCCTTGAAACGATAATCGACATGACATTATAGCTGTGATGCTTGAATTGATCCTGAGAGGTGGTTGTATATCGGGATTCGACCGTAAGACACTTGTAACTTGATTCGACTATAAGATTACCTTGAATTTACTGACTCAATTACTCATTGGATTATGAACCGCACATACTGATGAACATCTTTCTGTGTTGGCTTTCGTGGTGTGCAGAGAGGAGCAGCTAGCACGCGGGGACATGGTGGTCCTGCGAGTTCCCTTGAGCTATACAAAGAGTTGCCTGAGCGGGTTAGGGCTTTGATAGATGCTGCAGGATTCAGGCCATTCATCCTTACTTTGATGGCGACGAAGAGCGACCATGCCCTGCTCACGGCATTGGCTGAGAGGTGGTGGGATTCATCCAACACCTTCCACTTTTCGATTGGGGAGATGACGGTGACTCCGTTGGACTTTGCGGCTTTGACTGGCCTGAGGGTAGGAGGAGAGCCTATCCCATTTGACTCGGGGATCCACAGGGATTCAACGGCCCTGAGGTGGTTCTTGGGGGAGGTGCCAGAGGGTGGCACAGAGACAATTCACTATGACTAGTTCAAGAGGTATCTGAAGGACAGAGTTCCGACCACAAATCAAGAAGAGGAGCAGATGGCGAGGGCTTACCTGTTATACTTGTTTGGGGCCACACTATACCCGAACAAGCGAGCCACGGTCCACTTGACTTACCTGCCTGCCCTCCGCGACCTATGCACAGCTTCTAGATATGACTGGGGAAGAGTGGCTTTGGGGGCTTGTTATGGCTTTATGGGTGAGTTCTCAAGGGGTAAGAAGGCGACTGCTGGGTACTGGAGAGTGTGGGAGGTAAGGAGTAAAACTTGCAGTTTAAATTCCATACATTTGCCTTCCTTTGAATTACGAATGTTGTGTTTTTGATGCTTTGATTATTTGAGCACTTGCAGCTGTGGGCCTACGAGGTGCTGAAGATGTATCCTCCGAAGAACAAGTGCCTGGACTTGAGGATGCTCCCTTGTGCCATGATCTAGGGGCCTTTGTACAAGGGCAAGAAGAAATCTAGAGGAAACCTCCTTGATTTCAGAGCGTACCTCGATGAGCTATCGGGTACTCAGGTTAACAAAACCTTCGTCAATTACCATCGCCTTTGAATTGCTTTAATGCTGTCTCTGATGCCCGTTTGGTTTTGACCTTTGACTGTTGCACAGGTTGAATGGGACCCATGGAGAAATGCAGAGGCCGAGCCTAAGTACCTAGCGAGGAGCAAGGTAGTGGCCACGAGCTGCGTTCTTCTGGAGTTAGCCTTTGGATGGCAGTGGTACTTGGGTGACCGAGTGACATGACAATTCTTTGGCTCATCTGAGTTTGTCACTCTCGGGCCACTCCCGCCTCGTGCTTCACACATGGGCTAGTACACCTTGGCCAAGCTGCAGTGCTTTACCGTCCCGACGGATCTTACCGCCTACCTGAGGCCTGAGTGAAACTATGCTGTTTACTGGAGACAGTACTTGGCGAGGCCGCTTGAGGTAATGGAGCACGTAGCCGTGGAGAGCAAGGCCTTGAAGGCTGGAGAGGAGAGGCGGGGCCAGAGCGACAGGGCTGCTTGCTCGAGGGAGAGGCGCGATTATGCTACAGCAACAGGGCTGCTCGCTCGAGGGAGAGGAGCGATTATGCTATAGCGACCAGGCTTCCTCGACTTTCTTGGACACTGGCAGTGTGGGATGCACAGGGAGAGGTTGCTACAGTTCAGTTTGAGCCTGCCCGGATAGAGCCAGCAGAGATCATAGGACCGGTATGACACTCTATCAACTTTCTCTTTTCCTTGGCACCATGTTTGATATGCATCTGGCCTGTATCTTGATTTTGACAAAATTGTAATATAGGCACTGATGGAATGGGTGCGGGAAGCGGTGCGCTTGATGATGGCCATGGAGAAGAAGTTCCATAAGATAGCGAGCGGTGCCCAACTGCAGCTGCATTATCCACCCCCGGCTCCAGCTCCTACTGTACAGCCCCAGGTATGACTTTTCATGCCCTTTTCCATTTTGCCCTTGCTTGATAGAACTGCTTTTGACGTTTCCTGTATTCAACATTAATATCCACAATATGTATAATGCATGCGCAATATGTATAATGCATGCACAATATGTAGGGTGGCTCCTAGGAGAAAAAGCGTGCGGCCTCCTTCGCAAAAGAAGATGGCACCGAGCACCTCACGGCCAGCAGAGAGCACACACAAAGGAGTGGAGATAGTCTCCAGCAGCGACGAGCCTCAGTTCCGCCGAGAACTGAGGAAGAGGCCAACTCAGGGGCCTGCTCAGAAAAAGAGGAAGGGAGCCATGTCCTCTCGGGTTGCAGAGAGCGAGAGCGAGGAGGAAGAGGAAGAAGAGGAGGATGAGCGCTCGCCTTTCAGTAACAGCTCCGACGACTCCGCCAACGATTTAGGGTACAAGAGAGACCCAAGAGAGATAGAGGAGAGTGAGGAGGACGACGACGATGAGGACCTTTTTGATGACTGAGGGCCATCACTGAGCCTCAGTTTACTTTGCTGTCGTTTAGCTTTGATACACTTGACACTTTCGTTATAACTGGGGCCTGCGTGCCTTTTTGACTTTCCTGCGAGTGTGCCTAGTACACTTTGGTTTTGCTCGGGCTGCTGCGCCGCTTGATACATTTCCACCTTTTACTTTTTAGGTATTGACCTGGTAGTATATAATTTCTGCATTTTATGTTTATTGATCTCCTTTTGATGAAACTTTGGTAAAGGAAAAGAATAAACCGTCCACTAATGTCTAACATGCATTGATGAATGATCTGAATCAACAAAAGACACTAGCATATTCGAACAATTGACCAAGCTTGAAGAAGAAAGGATGGAAAAGCCCCAGGATACGACACGTATCCTCAGACACGTGAAAAATAAAGAAATTATGGGCGTTAACGGGCCAAAATTTGAAATTCTCATGGACGAAGGAAACTGACACTTTTGAAAGATTGATTTGATGTATACTGATCTATACAAATCACCAAAACTGGTAAACATATCCTGGTATAAGGAGTAAACCGACAAAAAGCTAAAAATGTCTCAAAAATGGACATAAGACCCAAAAGATGACTCGGTATAGTTCCAGACTGAAACCGACACCCCCACACAGTCACAAAAGGTCCATATGACGTGTACAGTATGACAAAACTTGGCGAAAGTCCCCAGGGTGGATTCGACCTTCCGGAATCTTGATTTGAACTTGAAACGGGCCGTCGAGGGTCCGAAATCTTCATTGAGCGTGGCTTTTGAAATCCAACGCCTTGCTACAGTCCCACACACCATTTGTGGCTCGTAGGAACCAACCAAAAGCCAATGCAAGCCCTAGAATTGAAAACAATCATTTGGAGGTAGTAGCTGCTGCAAACTAGTTTCTGGTGAACCTAACTGGCGTGCGCTAGGGATTTAGAACCGTATGCCAGTACATGGGGGACACGGATACTCCAGTAAGTAACTGGCGTACGCCAGCTATCTGGGATACAGATCCACTTGTCTGACTGACTGTCCTTTCTCTGGGAGCCTCTTGTCCTCACCCCTACACGGCTTGTACACGGTTTCTGGGCATTCAGGGTGGGCAAAATCCTTTACTTGGATGCTAGCAATTGGTCTTGAAGGAAGCACATGAAATCAATGTGAATGCCCTGGCCTATAAAGAGAAAAGGCATGCCTTGTTGCACTTACACCCTAACTGCTTCTCCTATATTCAGTACAATTCAGCCTTTTCAATGGAAAACCCCCTCCCAACTTTGCTTAGGCCCTGGCTAGTGCAATTATTGTCCGTCGATTGGTTGAATTTCCAATACCACGGTCTTGCTTCGTTCCGTTATCTCCGACACGTACCGCTCCATCGAGCGCTCTTAAATGCCGCCCTTCGTTTTCGGGATCCTGACGTCCACATCTTCCGCTTTGGCAATGACGAAATATGCCCAACTGTTGAGGAATTCCAGGCATACCTTCGAACCTACTCATCCCCAACACTTGTTGTTCTGCCGTATCAAGTGAGCATGCCCGGGCTGCTAGCCACCTCGCTCAACATCTCTCGGGGTTTGGCCAACACTATGCTCGAGGGCGGCCAAGTCAACATAATGGGCCTGATCAAGAGATACAACCCAGACAGAGATTTGACTAGTGACGAGGTGCAGGCGCGCCGCCGCTTTGCCTTAGTAATCTGTCTGCTAGTTGCTTACCTGCTCATTCCTGCTGATGGGCAGGTCAGTCCCTTACTTGTGAGCGTGGCTGCTCAAATGGGAACACATAGGAACGTGGTCCCCCTAGTCCTAGCAAAGATGCTTCTGGGCTTGGATCTGGTGTGCACGGGTCAGTTGACCATCTTCAGTGGCAGCCCACTTTTGCTCCAAGTAAACTCACTCAGCTCACCTTTTTCTGGTTCTTCGCACGTTCTCATTTTACCCCGACACTCGGCTTAGGCTGCTTCCTAGCTCTTTACTTGTCTTTTCGTTCAAGCTTTATCTAGCTTCTTACTTGTCTTTTCCCTCATGCAGCTGTGGCTGTCGGATAAGCTGGGTTTGCTGCAACCACCGGTGGTGGGCTGGAATCTCTTCCCAAAGAGAATCCATCAGAGGGAGATGTGGTACCTCGATCTGGACATAGAGGGCTGGTACGAGTTCATGCAACAAATGTAGCCCAACGAGATTGCTTGGAGGTGCCCCTGGTTGGACCTTCCAAACATGGCTGTTCATTCTGATGGATTCTACAGGATGGTTATCGCCGTGCTAACCAGCTTCACATTCTACATTCCTGATCGCATTCTTCGCCAGCTGGGGTGCTCCTCAGGAGAACAACCGCATTAGTACTGGGAATTTCCGCGTTCCCAATTTCAACGCTCAAACGCTCAATGGCTATCAGAGGCGCTGAGGCCTTAGGGTTCTCCAGGCAAATGTGCTAGGTTTTTCCCTGAGGCTGAGGAACCGATATAGATAGTGGCTGAGAGCAGATGTACACGCAAGAGAAAATATTGGCTGACTCCGGACTACTTTGCTGTACTTAGAATAAGCTGTGAGCCGTTAGGCTTCTCAAGCATTTTGTTCTGTTTTTTATACTTCACTGTTTTAAGGCTTTTTTGTTTAGCTTGTGTATTAAAAATAGTAATTTTTCAATAAAGTTGAAAGACGAAGGGTATCCCCCTTCTGATTCTCCAATGCAACTTCGACTTGTTCTCGACCTCTCGACCTTTGATGCAGACCCAAAATGTCAAGCCATGGATTGAATTCATGGAGTATGATCGGGTCTCATGGAGAGACTGCCTACGTATCCCTTTTCAAGGAATCAGGTCAGAACATAGTTCAGGCCTAAGTTCACTCATGTATTTTACCTCTCCTTTTACGCTCTAACTTTTGCCTAGAACCGCCTTCTCAAGTTTTCCGATCTAGCGAGCTTTCGACTTTTTGCCTATTTATTTTTGCCTAGACTGCCTCCTTAGGTTTTCGGTCTAGCAGGCTGCTCTAATTTTTGCTTGGAATCGCCCACCCTTGTGGTTTTCGATCCAACGAGCATCTCTCAGGGATAGTAATGCTTAAGCTGATCCAGGTTGACCAGGGTATTGAATTCGTTTCCATCGAGATCGATGAGCTTAGCAGACCCCCGGATAGGATGGTCTTGATAATGTATGGCCCGAAATGCTTCAGCAGGAACTTCACGCGAGGATCAAAAACCGGAGCACGGCTCTCCTTTGTAACCAGTTACATGTCCCCTTTGACCAAACCCCTAGACTTCACCTTCTTATCAAATGCACAAGTAATTCGACGCTGATGCCCCTGAACATGATACAAAGCACGGAGCCTTCTCTCATCAAACATCATGAGCTCGACAAACCTTCCACTCAGCCACTTAGATTCCTAGAGCCCGCTTTCAGCCATGACTCTCAGTGATGGAACCTCAAGCTCAATAGGGAGTACTGCCTCCATTCCATAGACTAGTGAAAATGGAGTTGCACCTGTGGAAGTGCGAATTGACGTACGGTACCCCCAAAGCACTAGCGGTAGCTGCTCGTGCCAATCCCTTGCAGATTCAGCGATCATCTCTACGTTTTTGTTCGCGGCTTTGACTGCTCCATTTGTCTGTGGACGATAGGTCATGGAATGGTGGATCTCAATCTTGATTCCTCGAATAGCTCCAAAACCCTACCCTTGAAATGACTTCCATTGTCTGACACAAATGCCTGTGGAACACCATACCGGTAGATGATGTTCTTTCGAATGAATTGCGCAACTTGCACCATTGTCAGGGTTTTGTAAGATTCGGCCTCGACCCACTTAGTGAAATAGTCAATTGCCACCAATATGAAATTGTGGCCATTTGAAGCAGAAGGTCTGATCATTCCGATAACATCAATGCCCCACACAGAAAAAGGCCAAGGAGAGGTCATGCCATATAGCTTAGATGGAGGGACATGCTGCATAGCATGGATTTGACATTTGTAGCAGCACCACACATAATCGATACATTGTGATTCCATTGTAGACCTGTAATAACCCTGTCTAAGGATTTTTCTAGCAAGCACAACACCACTCATATGATTCCTTTGTGAATCTCCTCCATTATCCTTGTCGCTTCGGCCCCGTTCACAAACAGCTTGTGCATCCCACAGTGAGATCTTCGATACAGTTTCTCTCCACAAATGATGTACTGAGCAGCCAACCGTTGCAAAGCAATTCGATCCTTCCTAGTGGCCTCGGCGGGAAACTCCCCGCGCTCCACAAAGTTCCAGATATCGTGGTACCAAGGTAGGCCATCATCGACGTCATCGATGGCGTTGACATATTCAAAAGCGGGCAAGTCCCTCTGTTTGATCACAATTGGCCGCAGTTTAACTCCTATTAGAAGTTCAATCATTGAAGCCAAAGTCGCTAAAGCATCAGCGAACTGATTCTTCAAGCGTGGAATATGGGTGAAAGTCACTTTATTGAAGCGAGGAATCAGTTCTTCCAATTCTTGGTGATAAAGCTTCAGCTTTTCCTCATGAACCTTCCAATCTCCATTGGCCTGAGAGACTACTAAATTTGAATCTCCAATTACCTCAAGTTTCTCAACCCCCAGAGCAATAGCAGCCTCCATTCCAACAATGCATGCCTCATGCTCAGCTTGGTTGTTGGTGACGTCGAAGTTCAGCTTGAAAGCAAGCGAATTATGGGCACCGGCAGGCGTAATCAGCAATACTCCAATTCCAAACCCGTTCTGATTAACAGCCCCATCGAAATAGAGTGTCCACACTTCCTCGGCTACGGTCAGCACGTCCTCATCCGGGAAAGTAAAATTCACATCCTCTGGCCCATCAATAGAGTGATCGGCCAGGAACTCTGCCACAGCACGACCCTTGACAGACTTCCTCGTAACATGTTAGAGATCGACCTTAGCCAGCAGAAGCAACCAATGTGCTAGCTTATGGGTGAGCACAGGCTTCTCGAATGGATACTTGATAGGATCCATCCGAGAAATCAGCTTCACTGAATAGGCTAACATGTAGTGTCTTAGCTTTTTGGTAGCCTAAACTAATGCCCAACATGTCTTTTCCAAAGGGGTATAGTGTTCCTCACATCCTACCATTTTCTTGCCCAGATAGTAGATGGCTTTCTTGACTCCGTTCTCCCTTTCCTGAGCCAGTAAACATCCCATAGCTGTTGGAGTCACAGACAAGTACAGGATCAAAGGTCGACCCGGTGTAGGCGGCATTAGTACCGGAGGGTTCTGCAAGTACTTCTGAATGGACTCGAAAGCGGCCTGGCACTTGTCTTTCCACTCGAATGGGACATCCTTTTTGGGCAACCGAAACAGCGGTTTGCAGGTCAGAACCAACTTGGCGATGAATCTGCTGATGAACTGAACTTTGCCTAGAAAACTCCGGACCCTTCTCAGACCGCGGGGGCTCCATTTCGAGACTCACTTTGATTTTGGACGGATCTACCTTAATCCCTCTTTTGGTAATTAGGAACCCCAGCATATTGCCTGCCGTGACCCCAAACATGCACTTCTACGGATTGAGACTCACTTTGTACTTGCGAAGCCTCTCGAGAAACTGCCTGAGTGAGGGAAGGTAGTCCTTCTGCTCCTTTTCCTTCACAATCATATCGTCAACGTAGACTTCGACTGTCTTATGGATGAAGTTATGAAACAAAGTTGTTTGGGCCCTTTGAAAAGTTCATTCGGCATTCTTTAGCCCAAACGGCATCATCACATAGTAATAAGTCCCCCATTCAGTGACGAATGTCGTCTTCTCCTGGATCTCTGGTGCCACAAAGATCTGGTTGTATCCTGAGAATCCGTCAACAAAAGAGAGCAAAGCATGCCCCGCTGTGTTGTCCACAAGCACGTCGATGTGTGGCAATGGAAAACTATCTTTAGGGCTTGCCTTGTTTAGGTCCCTGAAGTCGACGCAGACTCCGATTCTCCCATCCTTCTTCGGGACGGGCACGATGTTGGCAACCCATTTGGGATATTCAGCAACTCTCAAAAATCCTGCATCAATCTGCTTCGTGACCTTTTCTTTGATTTTTTGAACCCAGTCCGGCCTCATTCTATGAAGTTTCTGTTTGACAGGAATAGCCCTAGGCGTTAACGGAATTCGGTGCTGCACTATCTCAGGATCAATGCCGGGCATATCTGCGTGAGACCAAGCGAAAACCTCGAAGAATTCTTTGAGCATTTTGATCGTGCCAGCGTGGTTTTCCGGGGACAGATTTGAACCAATTTGCATCATACGGTGGTCATCCTCGTCTTTCAAAATTACTGAAATTACTTCTTCTTTTAGAGGCTGAGCATGCATTTCGTCTTCCCTTTCGATGAGGGAACACAACTTAGTCGAGATGTTCCCATCAAAGTCTGTTCCTTCATCGTCGGGGTCAACATAGTTTATGTAAAAGTCAGCAAAGTAATCGGAAGTAGGATCATGCATTTCATAAAACCCAGAAGGGTTGCCAAGTACAGTCGACTCAAACTCGAAATAAAAGCTATGACGTGGAGGGCCGAAAGGCACAAACTCCGACTCTGAGCTAGACTTAGACTTGACAGACTTAGTGTCAAATTCAGATATATCATCGATGCATGTCAGACGGGGAGTAAAAATGCAGTTATTAATACTACCCTTTGCTTTCACGATGAGAGAGGTTGGATCCTTGAGAGCGTCCGGAGAGTCGGGCCCAAGCATCAGCACTTCAGCCTCTTCTTCTTTGCCAACCAAACCTACTTGGGAGAACAATATCTCCAAGCTCCCTTGATCAAAAATCTTCAACCAGTCAACTCTCTCCTTGATCTTGGTCAGCTGCTTCATGAATTCCTTCTTAGCCAGCCCTTCCTTTGCCATTTCCTCCTTATTGTCGGACCAGGTGTCTGCAGCAAAGATCTCGAAACCAAACGGCCATGCGCTAGTCTCCAGATCCCAAAATGGTTTAGCTTGTCCTAAATAAGCGGTGCCCCCTCCTTCACAGATGAAATAGCTGTCAGGGTTACCATAAAGGGTTCGAGGTTTTCCCGTATCTTTCCCCACCTTGGCCTTTTTGGCAGGGCGAGTATATCCCAGACCAAAACGGCCTTCGGTAAAGGGAAAGTTAAGGAACTCAACGATCCCTTGCTGGTGGATCCCGAGTCCTAGGCCAGGCATGAATGACATTTTCCTCATGATTTCGAGAGCAGCCAAAGCTAGAGAGAACCCTCCGAAGTCAAAAGAGAACCTTTTGAAGTCAGAGTCTTCTTCTCCATGCATTATCCCCAAAATAGGCGTCCCATCATCCTTAAGCAGGCGAATCCCAGAATCTCTGCAAATGGTTAAGGTCCCAGAAGGAAGCCCCAGCATGACTTTCTGGTGCAGCGTTGAAGGTACTGTCATGATATCCAACCTGATTAGGCAAGGCCTTCCCAGGAACAGATTGAAGGTAGCGGGATGTCAACCACGTGAAACTCTACGTCCATTTCAAAGCCCTCAACACCGAGCTTGCGCATTAAGGTCCCTTCTACCACACGGCGTGTGTTGTCATAAGCCTTGACTGCCAAGTTGGACAGCGTGAGGTTGTTCTTGGTTAGCCCCAGGCGGTAAGCGACCCTCATCGGGCAGACATTGATTACAGATCCATTATCGATCAGTACAGTCGGCACCCAGTGTCCCCTACATTTGATGGTAATGTGCAGCGGGCGATTATGAGCGATCTTATCGATAGGTAGATCCTTTTCAGTGAAAGTGACAGAGTGCTTGAAAAGAAGGGGCAAGACTAGGGCGATCATAGCTTCGGGGGTGATGTTTGTCGGTACTGTGAGTCGGGCTAGAGCTGTAGACAACCTTTCACGATGCTCCTTTGATGATGATATCAGACCCCAAACAGAGACAGCGGTAGGGATCCTATCGAGTTACTTTTAGATGACATCCTCTTCTGGTACCCCACTAGGAATAACTGGAGTGTTCCTTTGAACGGCAGGAGGGGCGGGCCTTCAATTGACAGGATCAGACGAGGTTCTAGCCGATAGATTAGGTGGCTAAAAGACTCGGCCACTCTTTATGACATTTGCAATGTCCCACCAGGCAAACGTATCTACAAAATCCCAGAAATCGGCAGACACTTCCTCCAACTTGCGCTTCCCCTTGTCGAATGATGCTACTTTTGCTGCTAAGTCTTGCTCCAGAGCTGTATCCCATTCCAAATCCTTTATCACCATACTTTCCCAAAAAGTCGGATCCTGAGCAGTAGCTTCCTTAAAAGGCATCCCCGGGTTGGTGACAAATGGCACATTCCAGAAACCTCCATCCACCAGAGTGGTGTTGACGGTCCAGACCTCATTTCCCATGTTCACGTCGATAACCTTGTCCTGTCCCAAAGATCAGCAGGTATCGAGGTTTTACAAAGGTCCACAATCTCAGCTACATCCCACAGGTCATCAGGTGGCGCATCTAAAACCATGATTGAGCAGTCATCGCTTTGAGCGACCAATGGACGCAACAACTCCAAAGGAACGATGTTGATGATCAGATTAACCCCAAGGTCATATTCATGAATGGCATCTGAGAGTAAATCGACTAGAGGTAGAAAAGCTCCAAGCTGGCGACGCTCATCGGGAACAAATTCTCCCTCGACATAGTATTCCAAGTATCGTTTGTCTATGCCATCATCGGTGCCAATTTTCTCCATGTTAAAGTTTTGGTTCCAAGCTAACTATGCCGCGTCGGGTTCCGGGTCCCACACATATTCCTTATCTTCCTCCTCGGGCGTGGTTGGCTCTGGCTGGTAGAAGAGCATGAATAGCGATAAACTATCCAGCAGATCTGCTTGTGTCGCATTCCATTCCTCCTCCCACTGATCCAACTACACTTGATCGACAACCGGATCCTGAGGGAAACCCATAAGGTAGCACTCGTTCAAATCACTGGCAAGTTGTCCCATTCCTTTGCCTTATCTTCCATGTCCCAACCAACTGCCAACATGTTGATACTGAAATCTGTCGGGACGGCTACAACGGGTTTGGGGTAGCATTCTGAGGTTATATGGTCAGTGGGGTTGAATATGGTGAAGCTGGGATGGATTATAGTGGAGGTGAGGGTTATCTGGTTAACTTGAGGGTTGGTATCGTGTTTGGGCATGGAATTGGTGATGACATTGGGTTTAGTAGGTGGGGTTGGAAGAGTGCCATTGTCCACTAAGTCCTGTATCGCATGACGAAAGCGATAGTAAGAGTCAGTGTGATGGCCGAGCATCTGATGATAGGCACAAAAAGCATTCGGGTTATGGCTGGGAGACGGGTTTTGAGGGAGTGGGGTTGGAGCTAATGGCCTGAGGTGACCAGTCTTAGCTAACCTCTCTAATACCAAGGAAAGTAGAGCCTCGAAGTTGGCGAAGTTCCAGGGTTGGTTTCGGTTTCGGGGCTTCTGAGGGGCTTACACCTGGTTGACATCAGCGATGTGGTTGGAACCTTCAGTGGCGCTATTGCTGGCAGATGTTGCATCAGTGTAGTTGTTATCACCAACAAAGCAGCACTATTTCCTGTGTAAGCGCGAGGCTTGGACTTTGAAGTTGAGGCAGAGGAAGAGGTATCACTTCGTGACAGAACTCCAGTTTGGAGAGCTTCTTCAATAGCAAGGCCGGACTCGAAGAAGGTATCGAAATTGGCTCCCTGAACTAGCACAAGATTCTTGGCGAAGTCAGGCTGCAATTTGCAGGAGATGATGCGAATCTGATCCTTCTCGCTTGGACGATCAGTCATGAGAGCTGCCTTGGCCCTCCATCTTTTGATAAAGTCTGCGAAGGACTCCTTTACGTTCATCTTGGTTGACTCAAGCTCTTGAGTGGTCATCTTGAGCTGAGCATTGTAACTGTACTGGGTGTTGAAGGCTGCACCAATATCCTCACACGTCCAGCGTTTGGAAATGTCAAGAGATAGGAACCACTGGAAGGCAGGGCCAGCCAAAGTTTGCGGGAACAGCTGAGCCATCGCTTCCTCCTTAACCCCATGCAATTTCATTGCACCATGATAAGCAAGTAGATGAGTCTTCGAGTCTCTCGTCCCATCGAACTTCGCAAAGTTCGGCATTTTGAACCTTTCAGGCAACCTAGCATTTGGAAACAGGCAAAGACGGTCCATGTCCAAACCTCCAGCACTAATCTTTTCAGACTTGGAAACTGTCTCCTTGAGCTTGGCCATCTTAGCAATTAGAGCAGCCATTTCTGGATTCGCGGCAGGATGTTCGACCAGAGGAGCTTCCTCCGTAGCAGGCTCACGCTCAAGCCTTTCACCACCGCCCCCTCCAGCCGGGAGCCTTTCTTCAATCAGAGAATACAGATTGGCCATGGAGGTATCAGCTTGATCGGCCCATTGTTGCATGATGGCCAACTTGTGCTGAAGATCTGCTAGAATAGTAGCAAGGTTCGGAGGTGAGACGTCTGCCATATTTAGAGTTTCTGTTTTGACCAACTTTGGCGATGCGGGTGGAGACGGAGAAAATGGGGGAGATTCGTGTGGAGTAGTCAGCGGTGAGTCCTCCCTTGACAGAGTACAGGCCTGGGCTTCCATTGTAACAGACTGAAAAACAAACCCTCAGATAGATCCTCAAATAGACCCAGAGGACGTTCCCAAGTAGGTTTGGGTCTTGATCTCGGAGCTTCCAATAATGTAGGGGCTAGACAGCAAAGTACAAGAGCTCAGTGACAGCCTGCAGCAATTTTATTGAAAGAATTGCAAAGATGGAAAATTCGCATGTCAACGTCGTCAGTGTTCTCCTAGACTCTAGAACTAGAGAGTGTAGGGAGGTATTCCCGAACAGCTGTGAATAGTTACCGAGCACGTGATGCAGCGGGGGCACGTGGCAGGCATGACAAGCTTATCGCCGGGCAGTGCGACGAATGGCTGGGTGGACCAGTGACATGAGAAGTAATTGGCCCAGGTTGTCTGTTCGGTTGATAAGGACCAAAGACCTGTAAAGTCGTTTGTCCAGTATAACTACATGGACCAGTTACATGTTGGGTCATTGGTCCAGGAGGACTGTTCGGCAGAGAGGTAGCCAAACAGTGGAGGAAGTTGCCCTAAATGATGTTGTGGCAAGAATACTCTGGAAAGATAATATTCCATAGAAGGATAAGATTCCGAGTACAAAGGATCGAAGCAAGAGACCCAACGTGAGTGGGATGTTCGGATAATTATGAGAAAGAGTCCCATAAAGGTTGAGCTTTTGTACAGATAAGGGAATGAGAATCCAGAAGATACTAGGTTTCCTATACGAGGTAGGAATCCTAGGGCAACAGGGATGATTGGGCTGCAAGCATCCGTAAGCCTATAAATACGTGGTAAGCCTGGAGGTAAAAGGTACGCAATATTTGGCTATCTCTTATTGCTTTCCTACTGATAATTAGGGTTTGTTAACCAGTACGTGATACTAACTTTGCCATCGGAGGGCCTTTGCCACGAGAGGCAAAGGTGCGCTCACCCCTCGTCTATTTTGCAGATAAGGGTTCCGACGAATAACTAGGGTTCTGGTGTAGAGGCGCATGAAGTCGTTCCAGTTTAGTGTTGTTCAGAACGCTAATTGTTTTCGTCCCCCTACAATTGGCGCCGTCTGTTGGAAACGAACGAATTTCGTGAAAAAAGATAACCATGATGGAAGAGGTGCGCTCACCCCTCGTCTATTTTGCAGATAAGGGTTCCGACGAAGAACTAGGGTTCTGGTGTAGAGGCGTGTGAAGTCGTTCCAGTTTAGTGTTGTTCAGAACGCTAATTGTTTTCGTCCCCCTACAGAGAGAGTCCGACTCATGACATTTGGACGCTGCCCAAAATCCTTAGATTCTCTTTTCGACAGATGCATCTTTGATTGAATCAACTAACACTAAGAGAAGTCAAAATAACCTAACCCTTTGGCCATTCCGTCCTCGAAGTTTCAAAGTTGGAGTTTGGAACAACTCGGTGTAGATGTCGTGATACCATAACTAGGGTGGCGAAAGTAGCACTGTGTCGGAGCCTGAGTGGTGTAAGTGATTAGCACTTTTAACCTGGGTGGTGTAAGTATCACGGCACTCTCTTCGTTGTTCCTAGTTTTCTGTTTCAAACTTCGACTGGGTTTGGACAAGGATTTAGAAAATATCGATTTCTCAAAATCTCGTCGATCAAAAGATTTTGGAATTGATAACGTGCACCATCAAGATGCACGACTCTTTATCGGTTCAAGGCAACGTCTTAACAGCCATAAGAAAAACTCGACAAGAGACACCCTAAAAAGCCGCCCTAGCATTCTCCTACACAAATCAATATGAATGTATGTACAGGCATACGATAGGGAAAACAGTAATGCATAGACAGTTTATGGGGGTTAGATGCAAATAATCCTACCATGTGGGTTCTTATGTTAGGTTGAAAGGTTCTAATGCTTTGTACGCATGTAGAGGCTGATTTTGGTTTAAGGGGGTTCCTCTGACTAGAGCTGCGGTACACCTCCCGCTGCAACGCGTGTAGTAAACCAACCGTCGAACGGTATTATAACTCATCATCGTCCAAGGTTGTTGGGCGTTCGAGGACCCTAGGCTCCAGTAAACTATGCCGATTATCCAAAACACCTCAATGGGGCTAGCCAACGTCAATGCAAATGGAGAAAGCCGAAGAATGATTTGAATGAGAGAGAAACGCAAAGTTTTGACAAAATTTCTTTTTAAGCTTGGCTCACTTTTATTAATCAATATTTGGAGAAAACTACAGATGTGAACAATAGTAAAAGCCCAAATTCAGATTGTAGGGGGATGAAAACAATTAGTGTTCTGAACAACACCAAACTGCAACGGCTTCACGTGCCTCTACGCCGGAACCCTAATTCTTCGTCGGAACCCTAATCTGCAAAACAGACGAGGGGTGAGTGCACCTTTGCCTCTCGTGGCAAAGGCCCTCCGATGCCTAAGTTAGTATCGCGTACTAATGAGAAACCCTAATTATCAGTAGGAAAGCAATAAGAGATAGCCAAATATTGCGTACCTTTTACCTCCAGGTTTACCTAGTATTTATAGATTCGCGGATGCTTGCTGCCCAAGCATCCCTGTTGTCTTAGGATTCCTACCTCGTATAGGAAACCTAATATCTTATGGATTCTCGTTCCCTTATCTGTATAATAGCTCAACCTTTATGGGACTCTCTCCCATAATTATCCGAACACCCCATTCACGTTGGGTCTCTCTTGCCTCGATCCTATATACTCGGGATATTATCTTTTTACGGAATATTACCATTCCGGAGTATTCTTGTCACGTCACAACTTAGGGCAACTTCTTCCACTGTTCGGCTTCCTCCTTGCCGAACAGTCCTCCTGGACCAATGACCTCACATACAACTAATCCATGTCGTTATATCTAGACAAATGACTTCACATGTCTTTGTCCTTATCAGCCGAACAGACTGTCTGGACCAATGACTTCTCGTGTCACTGGTCCACATCGCTGCTCATCGCACTGCCCGGCGATAGACTTATCATGCCTGCCGTGTGTCCCTAATACATCTCGTGTTTGGCGACTAAACTTACCTGTTCGGGAATGCCTCCCTACAATTGCTCCCCAGCTTTATCCGCTTGCCACTGTTCGGGGGCAATGGGTGAAGCTTTTAGAAACAACAATTTTGGACCACACTAGTCAGCCCCGGGCAGCTATTCGTTTGATACCCTTTAAGGTGCTTTGGCGGCTTTGTCATTATACCGTCTCGGGGTAATAATTCCACGTGGCGTGTTTCGTACGCTCCGTATTAAATTTGAACTAACGTTTCCTCCAAACGTCGTTAGCATGTTTTCCGCTTTCCGTTACTTTAACTCATAACGGCGTGGGGAGAGACGTTTCGTCTCCGTTCCCAGCCCTTAAACCTCTGAAAAGGGTTTCGTTTTTAGGTTTTATACATTCAAAAAACCCTTTCTCGCCTCCTCCTGTTCTGAGCGACTCAAAACGCCATTGTCGCCGTCTGAGTATTCCTTCTCAACACCAGACGCCGTGGTAGTTCATCTCGTAAGACCTCTTTGCTTCCTCTCGTTGTAAGCTTTTTCTCTCTGGTTCATCAGGGGTTTATTCATATCCCTCTTAGATTTCGATCATTTCGAAGCTTTCTTCTGTATATTCTAATGGCAAACGAGGGTGATAGTGGCCCGAAACTCGGGAAATTTAGGAAACTTTGTGAGACCCCGTCAGCTATGGCGGCCTTTTGGAGCGAGTACAATGTCCCTGAAAATGTAGGGCTCGAACTTGCTCCATTAGATGCAGATAGGGATGGGGGCACATGGGACAGGATGTGCATTCCCATTGTAGCCATTGTTGAAGGGGGAGTTAGGTTTCCCCTTCACCCATTACTCCGTCAGGTTTTAAACTGGTATCGACTTACACCGATGCAAGTTTCTACTAATTTCTTTAGATTAGTAATGGGAGTCGTAGCTTTGAACAGAATTCTGGGTACCCAACTGGGGATATGGGACATCCAATGGTGATATAGCATCGTGCTAAACCCCGATTATAATACCTTCTATTTCAAAGTTAGGAAAGCAGAGAAGCGTCTCGTGCTAAATTTGCCAGACTCTACTCGCGATCACGAGATCGACTTTCTCTACGTCACTGGAGCATTCGAACCAGTAGGCGAAGACGGCCAAGTGGTGGGCTTCCACTGCCCCCACATATGGGGCTACCCACGTATGCTCCTTTTTCCACTTTTCCTTGTAGCTTTTGCTTAACTTTTCGTTATGGTCCCTGACCTTTATTGTGCTTTCTGTCGTGCAGCGGATAACGCAAACAAGCGTCCCAGAGCCGAACCCAGCTACGTCCGAACAGCGGAGATCAACAGGATCTTGAGATACAAAGGGGAACCGGGCTCCCGAACATTTGGTCAGGGTCGTGATGCCAACATGTTGTTAGGCTACGACCCCGCTTATAAAGGATTCATAGACAGGAGATTGGCCAACCCAAGCACCAGTGGTGCCTCTACATCAGCAGCTCCCCAAACGCAAAGCTTGGGACTGCAGGCGGAAGTCACCCTTGCCAGACAGCCTGGTGAAGTCAACATCCCTGAGGGCGTCCCTACAACCCGGGTAGTTCTCAGGAGATCCAGACGGCGACAGGTTGCTCCTGAACGCCAGGCCGAATAACCAGCTCCCGTCTGTACTACCAGTCAATCCTCCTCCTCCGGCTATTCTCGCTCTCTTCAAAGCCCAGGTACCATGTCTCACCAACCTTTAGACCTCAGTACCCTTCTCACTGTCCCAAGACGGGGACGTGGTGCTGCCAGTAGGGTGGCATCAACTGGTGCTCCCCCCCCCCCCCCCACAATCTCGTCGCAATAGGGGGGGATCTACCAGGTCAACATCGTCTCATCTGGAACAGGACAGTTCCCTCGAGGCAGCTGATGCTCATCGGGACAAACGTCCCCGGAGCAATGAGGTCACGGATACCGACGTTCCTGCTACCTCGGTTCCGCTGGAGACTCCACCACCGAGCACCCAAGTTGCTGCAGAGATCTGGGCCCCTCAACTCATGAGGGGGGACCGCCCAGTTAACGTTGGAGATAGTGCCAGTTCCTCTGAGACTGCACTAGCCCTAGCGCAGGGCTTCTCACTCCCAGTCGACATGCAGAAAGAAATGTCTTCGCCTGCAGATAGACTTGTATCCACTGGTCTCGTTAGTGGAATCAAGGTAACCACACCTTTTTGCTTTTAGCTTTGCTTTGACCATAGTGGGTTTCCTATAAGACCTTTAACTCATGTTTGGTGTCTGTAGTTTATCCAAAAGATGATGGCCTTGGGCCAGAAGCATCAAGAAGCTGACGCTGAGAGGGTCAGACTTCTCAATGATAACACCAGGTTGCTGCGATCAATCTCAAGGTTGGAGAGAGAGAGACAAGGCTAAGGCGGAGGTCGTGGCAACCAAGAGCAAGCTTGAGACCGCCGAGGACAGCCTTGGTCAAGCTCTAGCAGAGATTGACAGCACCAAAAAGGCTTCGTACGACGAAGGATACAAGAAGGGCTTCGACGCAACAACAGCTAGTTACGTGAACCAGATGCCTGCCATCCAGGACCAGATCTGGATAGCTTGCTGGGAAACATGTCTGACAAAGGTTGGGGTTGCTGAGGATTCTCCCCTCTGGGAAGACAATGAACTGCCAAGCCGTCGTGCTCAAATTGCAGATGAACCCCAGGGAAATCCTGAGGATGACATCGATCAACAGATCGAAGATTTCGCTGGTGCTGAAGAAGAAATTCCCACTGAAGTACTGAGGGCTGCCCCCGTGGAGTCACCTGTTCGGGGATCAAATAACGATCCCATAGTTGAAGAAGGGGATGACGGTGTTCCAAGGGAGATTGGAACAGAGGTCGCCGAGCAGCTAACTCCTGAGGTCCAAGAACTGGACTGAATATGGTGAGTATACCGTAAAACAATTTGCAGGTCCTGTGCGACCGTAGTTTGATTCAGCCCTGCGAGGCACCTGACTTTAATATCTCTTTTTTTCTTTTTTGTTTGTGATGAAACAAGTACTTGGCCCTTCGTGGCGTAACTCTGGATTTTATCTGTTTGCTCGGCCCTTCGTGGTCACTTCTATCTTTTAGATATTTCATATCTGTTTGTGTTTCCTTGTGCTTCTTACCACAAGTTATTTGCCATGACTGCATCTATTCGCATGCATTTAAGTCTCCCGTTTTGTCCAGGCTTTTCATACTTGGATTTTACTAAATGTATTCGTACTTAGGATTGTACAAGTATTTGACATGTCTCGTTATGCCTTACAGAATCAAGTATTTCGTACTTGATTATTTGCATGTTTACGTATGCAAGCCTCAGATTTGATTAAGTATATTCGTACTTAGGCATTTCATAAGTATTTCGTACTTGAGGTATCTCATACCAGGTTTTGATCAAAATCCTTTGAATATAAATCGAATTTAATACAACAGTTAACTGTAAGTTTCTCGGACTTATAGTATCTCATACTCTTTAGCACAATCATTTACTCGAATGATTGTACCCGAAAAGCTGCATGTGTTTTGTATGCATCCCAAGTGTTTTCATACTTGGGGTACATTTGTTTACAAGTTTCTCATACTTTTTAGCATTTGTTCGTGCGCGATTTATCAAGCATAGTTATATTCATATATGGCGTTCGTGCCACTCCCATGCTCCCCAATATGAATAAGGAAAAAAAAATCATTATTCCATAGTTCATATTTAAGAAACCAATATTTTCAAAAAAGCTGAATATACTGTGAGGAAGGGAATATCTTTATTCATAGACTGTTGAACTTAAGGGGGCGTTATTCGTACCCCTTGCAACTAAAACAGAGTAATCCATAAGTGAGAGAAAACAAGGGAAATTTATTCGTAATTCCCACACAATCACGTAGTGCAAAAATAAAACGAAATTCTTCTAAACAAAGAATTTCCTCTGATTATGAACATTCCATGGCCTCGGAATTGGGATGTCGTCCAGATCAACCAATCTGTAAGCCCCAATGCCCACAATCTCTGTTACCCGATACGGGCCTTCCTAGTTGGCCCCGAGCTTGCCTTCGTTCACTACTTTGGTGTTGCCGAGCACCTTTCGTAGTACAAGGTCCCCAACACCAAATTCTCGAGGGTGAACATGTTTATTGTAGCTCTTCATCAGTTGTTCCTGATAAGAGGCCAAATGGACTAGGGCCCGTTCTCTCCTCTCCTCGGCGAGATCAAGCTCAATTTCAAGGGCTCTGTCATTGCCCCCACTTTCAACCAACACAGTCCTGTTGGTTGGAAGCCCCACTTCCAGAGGTATGATTGCCTCTGTTCCGTATGCCAATGAATAGGGGGTCTCTCCCGTAGACCTCCTTGGTGTTGTCCTATGTGCCCATAAAATAAGGGGCAATTCATCGGGCCACTTCCCCTTGGCCTTATCCAACCTCTTCTTGATTCCGTCAAGAATGGTTTTATTAGACGCTTCCGTCTGTCCATTACTCTGAGGGTATGCTGGAGTTGAATAGTAATTTCGAATTCCATATTGGGCACAAAACGCCTTGAATTTCTTTTGAAATTGGGACCCGTTATCTGTGATCAAAGAATAGGGAACCCCAAATCGAGTAATAATACTCTTCCACACGAACCTCTCGACCATGGGTTCGGTGATTTTGGCCAGCGGTTCAGCCTCGATCCACTTGGTGAAATAATCCGTTGCAACTAAAAGGAATTTTCGATTCCCAGTTGCTTTGTGCAATGGACCCATGATGTCCATTCCCCATTGAGCAAACGGCCAAGGACTTGTCAAAGGCACCAGATCCTCCGCTGGCGTTCGAATCATTGGTGAGAATTTCTGACACTTCTCACAGATTTTAACATACATCTTTGCATCCTCCTGCATATGTGGCCACCAGTAGCCTTGAGTAATTGCTCGGTGGGCTATGGATCTGCCCCCAGCATGACTTCCACATGTTCCTATTTCGTGAAGAAATCTCTGCACCATCTTGGGGTGTACACACAGCAGATATGGGCCTGTGAAGGACTTTCTATAAAGCTTTCCTTCTGGGGACAGCCAAAACCTTGCGGACTTGGTTTTGACCTTATGTGCCTCCTTCTTGTCAATGGGGAGTATTTCATCTCGTAAAAACTCCAGGATTGGGTCCATCCAGCTTGGACCTTGGTTCACTTCCAAAACTAACTCCACGCTTTTCCCAATGCTCGGCTCATTCAGGTATTCAACTGCAACTCTTCGCTTGAGTTCGGTTGGGACCGCTGCAGCCAGCCATGCCAGTGAATCGGCATGTGCATTCTGTTCGGAACTTATCTGTTCAATGTGGACCCTTTCGAAGGTATCAAGTAAATCTTTGGCGGCTTCTACATACGCCGCCATTTTCTCATTCCGGGCCTGATATTCGCCGGACAGCTGATTCACCACGAGCTGTGAGTCACAATGCACCCTCACTCCTTTTGCCTTTAGAGTCTTTGCACTTCTCAATCCAGCTAGGAGTGCCTCGTACTCCGCCACATTATTCGATGCACTGAATCCCAGCCGAACAGACAATTCTATCATGACTCCTCCGGGAGGAAAAAGAACAACACCAATTCCCAAACCAGTGTTACAAGCTGATCCATCAACGAATAATTTCCATTCCGTATCGTCCTGTTCGGCAGAGACTTTATCCCTCGTGGACAATGTTCTACTCTCCTGTTCCTTTTTCGTAGGAGGCAGGGGAGCTACCGTGGGAGAAAACTCTGCCAAAAAATCAGCCAATACTTGGCCTTTGATTGCTGTTCGTGGTTGATAATCAATATCGTATTGACTCAACTCGACGGACCACGTTGAGATTCTTCCTGAAAAATCTGCCTTTCGTAGCAGGGACTTTAATGGAAATTCGGTGTACACCACAACCCTATGGCTCTGGAAATAGTGCGGCAGTTTTCTCGTCGCTGTCCTAAGTGCCAGGACAAGTTTCTCCAGGGGCAAATACCTCGTTTCTGCATCTAGCAATGTCTTGCAAACATAATATATTGGGATTTGCTCAATTCCCAAATCCCTTAACAGGACTACATTCACAGCATGCTCAGAAACAGCTAAGTACAGAATCAAGGACTCACCTGGCTGCGGAGTTGACAGAAGAGGAGGCTCGGCCAGGTACTTTTTCAAGTCCTGAAAAGCTTGTTCACATTCTGCTCCCCATTCAAATCCTTCCCTTTTCTTCAATAACTGAAAGAAGGGCCTACACTTGTCACTTGATCTGCTGATAAATCTATTGAGTGCTGCAGCCATCCCAGTTAGTCTCTGAACCTCCTTAGTGGTTTTGGGACTTTGCAGCCTCTGTAAGGCCGCGATCTGATCTGGGTTAGCCTCAATTCCCCTCATAGTGACCAAGTGCCCTAGGAATTTCCCAGAACCAACCCCAAACGCACATTTCGAGGCGTTGAGTTTCAATTTGTACTTCCTCAAGATCTCAAAGACTTCTCTCAAGTCTGTAATATGCCATCGCTTGTCTCGGCTTTTCACCACCATGTCATCTATGTAAACCTCCATAGTCTTCCGGAGCAGCTCCCTGAACATGATGGTTGCAAGCCTTTGGTATGTCGCCCCTGCGTTTCTCAGCCCAAACGGCATGACACTATAGCAGTACAAACCCCGTGGGGTGATGAAAGACGTCTTTTCCTGATCGGGCCCAAACATAGCAATTTGATGGTATCCACGATACGCATCAAGAAAACTCATCCGCTCATAGCCAGCTGTTGCGTCAACCAATTGGTCTATCCTGGGGAGGGGAAAACTATCCTTAGGGCAGGCTTTGTTCAAGTCTGTGAAGTCCACACAGACACGCCACTTCCCATTCTTCTTCTTCTTCACGACCACGGTGTTGGACAACCACTCAGGGTAGTGAACCTCACGTATTGCTTTTGCCTCAAGCAATCGATTAACTTCTTCCATAACAGCATCCACGTGCTGTACAGCTGCCCTACATTTCTTCTGAATAACTGGCTTATGCTGAGGGTCAACGTTCAGATGGTGACAGATTATGTCAGCATCTACACCAGGCATCTCTTCTGGTACCCATGCAAACACATCAACATACTCCTTCAGAAACTGTATTGACTCGGTCTTTTCCTCTACTGGTAATGACTCCCCAATCAAAAAATATCTTTCAGGATCAGCCTCGTTGATCTGAATTTTTTCCAAGCCCTCGATCACCTTATCAGCCGGGCATCTTCCGACGTCCTCGATAGTCGGTTGATCTGGCACTTCCAATGTATGAACATGGTGGGCCTTTGGGGCCTTCTTAATGATGGAGATCAAACACTGTTGGGCCGCTTTCTGGTTACCCCTGATTGATTCGATCCCGTTGGATCCTGGGAATTTCACCATCTGGTGGTAAGTCGAGGAGACTGCCCTCATTTTGTGTAACCAGGTTCTTCCTATAATCGCGTTATAAGAAGAGGGGACGTCTACAACCAGAAAATTCGTCCTTGAAACAACTGAACCTGCCCGAACAGGCAGTGTCACCTTTCCAAGGGGCCAGACTGCCCCTGCACCAAACCCAATCAATGGTGTCGTGGACTGTTCCAAATCTGTTTGGGCCAGTCCCAGCTTCTTGAACGCGTCGTAGTACATCACCTCTGTACAACTTCCTGAATCCACTAGGATCCTTTCAATGTCATACTCCCCAACTCGTAGGGTTATGACCAGAGCATCGTTATGAGGTATTTGGACCTCTCCCAAATCGTCATCCGTGAAGGCTATGCTCTCACTGCATACATCACTCTCTCGCCCTCTTTTATTGCCCAATCGCATCACATGCTGATCGTGCTTAAACTGTCTTTGCAACAGCCTAACCTCATTTCTCGTATAAGGTGCGGCCAGCCCATGTATCATATGGATTACCCCTTTAGGATTTTGCTCGTAATCCAGTTCCATGGCTTTCCCTTTTTCCTTGGGATCCTCCTGGATAAATTCCTTGAGATAGCCCCGAGAGACCAAATCGTCGAGGTGTTTCTTGTACATCTCGCAATCTTCAGTCATGTGGCCCCAGTCCTTGTGGTAGCTGCAGTGCTGATTCGTAGCACGTTTAGCGTCTTTATCTCCGCCAAGACTTGGTGGCCACTTGAAGTACGGCTGATTCTTTATTCGATAAAGAATCCTGTAGATTGGCTCCTTCCAAACAGTAGTGATAGAAAAGAAGGACTTGGGATCAGGGGCTTGCTTTTCCTTGTACGGATCCTTCTTAGCCCGCCCGTACTCCTTGCGCTCCTTGTACGTTTTGGGTTCAGGTTTGTCTACCTTTTTCGCTGGTGTCTTGGGCTGTTCGGCAGCAATCCTTCCGTCTTCGCGGAGTATGTCATCCTCCATTCTGGCGTGCTGCTCTATTCGCTCCATTAGTTTGGCCAACGTAGCCACCGGATGTTTATTCAATGAGCGGCGTAGTTCTCCCCGAATAGGCAAATCGGTTTTGAAGGTTGCTATGGCATGTTTCTCACTGCAACTTTCAATTTTGTTGAAAGTTTCCCAATACTTCTTTGCATAATCTCTGATCGGCTCGCTTTCCGCCTGTTTCATGGTGGACAGACTCTCAAAAGTCTTTAGGGCCTTTCTGCTTGTCAAGAACCGAGCAGTGAATTCTTCGGCCAACTGCCTCCATCCTCTTATGGATCGTGGTGCTAGTTTATGAAACCAACTCAGGGCCACCTTGCCAAGACTTGACGGGAACATTTTGCACAGAATGGCATCATCACCATCGTGCATGAACATGGCCTATTGGTAATGCTGTATGTGAGCCACAGGGTCCGTGTTTGTCTCGTAAAGCACGAACGCTCCATGCTTCACTCTGCTCGGCAACCTGGCCTCCTGCAGCCTCCTTGCAAACGGGGAGGCCGCGATGTTACTCAGGGCTTTACGTGCCGCTTCTCGTGCGGACACTGTCCCTTCCTCCTTTTCAACCGTCTTGTGAGCTGTAGCTTTGGCCCAGTCAGCATCAGGCCTCTCGTACCTGTCACGGTGATGCTTCCTCGCCCTTTCCTCAGATGAGGAACTTCGCTCTCTGCTCCTTCTTCTTCGTGAAGAAGCTCTTCGCCTTTCTAGTATACGGTCTTTACTTCTGCTTCTCCTTCTTCGTGGGGAAACTTCACACCGTCTCGTGGTAGGACTGTTGCTCCTGCTTCTTCTTCCTCGTGAGTGAGGTTTTTTATGGACTAGTAAAGCCCTCCTGTCTTCTCCAGAACTCCTTCGCGAAAGTCCGGAGTCTTCCGGGTGATCTCGTACCCACTGTAGCTCTCGTATCTCGTATTCTCGTCTTTTAATCAAACGAGCGTACTCCTCAATTTCTTTCCTCTTTAGGTCGAGGATATCCTCGCTGTTATGGACACTTTTTGAACGGTCCACCGATGCCTCTCTTCGGTAGGACTTGCTCCTTCTCGTGGAGCCAGTAGCTGCTTTGTCCTCTCTGCCAGTGGGCTTTCTCGGAGCACCTGGTGGAGATTTATCCCCTCCACCACTTAACTGGTTCTTTGGATTGAACGGCGTGGTTGGATCTTCTTCCATCATGGTTATCTCTTTCACGAAACTCGTTCATTTCCCACAGACGGCGCCAATTGTAGGGGGATGAAAACAATTAGTGTTCTGAACAACACCAAACTGCAACGGCTTCACGTGCCTCTACGCCGGAACCTTAATTCTTCGTCGGAACCCTAATCTGCAAAATAGACGAGGGGTGAGTGCACCTTTGCCTCTTGTGGCAAAGGCCCTCCGATGCCTAAGTTAGTATCGAGTACTAATGAGAAACCCTAATTATCAGTAGGAAAACAATAAGAGATAGCCAAATATTGCGTACCTTTTACCTCCAGGTTTACCTAGTATTTATAGATTCGCGGATGCTTGCTACCCAAGCATCCCTGTTGTCTTAGGATTCCTACCTCGTATAGGAAACCTAATATCTTATGGATTCTCGTTCCCTTATCTGTATAATAGCTCAACCTTTATGGGACTCTTTCCCATAATTATCCGAACACCCCATTCACGTTGGGTCTCTTGCCTCGATCCTATATACTCGGGATATTATCCTTTTATGGAATATTACCATTCCGGAGTATTCTTGTCACGTCACAACTTAGGACAACTTCTTCCACTGTTCGGCTTCCTCCTTGCCGAACAATCCTCCTGGACCAATGACCTCACATACAACTAATCCATGTCGTTATATCTGGACAAATGACTTCACATGTCTTTGTCCTTATCAGCCGAACAGAATGTCTGGACCAATGACTTCTCGTGTCACTGGTCCACATCGCTGCTCATCGCACTACCCGGCGATAGACTTATCATGCCTGCCGTGTGTCCCTAATACATCACGTGTTCGGCGACTAAACTTACCTATTCGGGAATACCTCCCTACGCAGATTGGTCGGATGGTGAGATCCTGTTATGTTACCATTCCGTTCTTTAGCAGCGTAGAGCGTACTGTTTTGACAGGCTTTTGAAAATGGTTCATTCATGTATTAATTGCCAAATACCAATTAATGCAATGAGTCCCTAGCAGAGTTGCCACTGTGGGCACACGCCCCAAAATTTTCAATTTTGTTCTTCAAAAAATATTGAGTGCAGCCCTTTTTGGGAAAGTGCGGCGAAACGCTTCGATTCAGAGTCGCCACTCGAGTTTTAGCGGTGAAATACCCAAGGAACGGAACTCGAAACGCTTGCTACGTTTGTTTGATTTTGAAAAGGCGTAGACCGGTCCGCCGTCACCTTCGATATCTAAAGTTCGAAAGCCAGGTTACGAGAAGGGAAGGGTTTTATGGCACCCCTCTTGCCTAATCCGGAGATCGATCTCTACTCAGGCATTTTGTAAAACATTTGCACTATTCTCTCATTAATCATTTTTTAGCCAGTTAGGGCAAGGGAATAGTTAATGGGGATTAATATTGTAACAAGTTGAAATATGCGACGAAATGATATGGATGATTTGCTTGAAACAATGAATATAGATTGAGAACAAGCACCTGTGAGCATTTTAGATAAACTGGAGCGCATTAGCCCAGAATAATGCACGCAGGGAAGAACCTGTATGCCTTGGTCTGGCCACTGCATACAGACACTACTTGCATACGTCACACCTAGACTGGCGTGCGCTGGTAGATCTAAGCCCACAGCTCCTATTTCTCAACCCTTTGGGCTCTGAAAGGACCAGTGCACACCCAGAACAAACCGCGTAGTTTATATAGCAGCATATACACAGATACAGATAGATTAAATGGCTTGAAGCCATGAAAATAGACAAAACACCCATAAACAGTGTGGGGAAATGAAAGAAGGCTAGGACCTAGCTACCATGCAAGGGCCAGCCACTGGACTTGATACGGCTGCCGTACGCTAGTCTTAAGACTTTGTACGCTAGTCACTACATTCGATCAGTGCTTGGCTTTGCATCTTCTGGGCTCTGGAACATGACCAGGATGATCCCAGAGGCCTTCCAAAGCAAATAAAAGCAAGTATTGAGATATTACAATCTACACAGTTCTAAAATACAGAAAGCAATAGACTGGTTTTTAGCATGCCATAAGGTGATAAAAAGAAAAACATAAGCAAGAAATAAATGATCAATGATCCCCACACCAGTGGTGAATGTACTGTCATGACTGGCGTATGGCTTGATATTACTGGTGTGTGACATTGTTCACTTCATACGATCTTTAATATCTTGCCAGCTTTAAGGCCAGGACTGGTATTGATTACCAGCATGGACCTTACTAGCTCCCCTCAGGGGCCAGAACTGAAAGTAAACAAAAGGTGATATACCTTTGTTTTTGAGGTTGATGGAAGGAAAGAGCTTTGAGGTTGAAGGTAGAGGTATGGATGTAAGTAGTGTAGTGAGAAGAATGTAAGGAAGCTTCAGGCTTTCTCTTTCAAGCAATGAAGGAAGAGGAAGCAAGAAACTAAGGAGAGGGAGAGACTTGAAGTCTTTTTGGTGTTAACCCCTTGCTCATGAATGCAAGGGGTATATTTATAGCCAGAAATGTGACTGAGGAGCGGTGGTAATTAGATGGGTTAGGGTTGGTTGGGTTAAGAGAGAGCCTCCCATGCATTTAATGCATGGGACTAGATGATAGGAGATGTAGGAGAGAGAGGCGAACGTCCTTGCAGAGTATAATCATCAGGTGAACAGTTCACGGTACTGGAGAGCCGCAAAAGTCTCGAGCACGTGGTTGAATAGTGATGTTTTGACTGGCTTTGACAAGCATACGCCACCATTTATTTACGTGCGCCAGTGATAACTGAGTCAACAGTCGATGATCGACACGTGGCAGTATACCAGCACACGCCAGCACAATACTGGCGTAAGCAAGTAGGGTTTTGCTGAGGCCGTTTGATTCTGGCTTGAAAGGTTTGAAATGGGACGCTCAAAGCTTAAACACACAAACAACCTTGGAATGTTCTTGGCCTTAATCATCATTGGGGAATCAAAGATCGTAAGCAAACTAATCTGGAAAGTTCAGAATATGGTGTCTACATTTATAGGTCTAGGGTTAGGGTAAAATGACATACCTTTCTAGGCTAGAGTCTTTTGTATTTATAAACCTTGCTTAGGTTGGCCTCCAAGCTAGCGCGTGGAGGATACGCTCGCGTAACCACCTCGGGTGACGTCATATGTGACGAATGGGATAAGGCGGTTACGGAGTACATGGCTAGGTCAGACCCCAATGATTATTCTTCTGGCGTAACCGTTTGGGGCTTTCTTGGTGTAACCATACTCCTTTAAACGGCCTCGGGGAGTCGAGGTCAAGTATACTCCGTGCCTTAACGGAGCGACAAAGCCCTGACTGGACCCCTTACCGAGCAACATTCTAAGGGTGGCACTGTGATCCCCTAGATTCTTATACCGAATAGCGGCAGGCGCCTTTATGCTCGCTCGGTGCAACGTGCCTCGGTCGGCTGTCCGAGCCCCAGTTTCGTAGCCACTACAGTGCCAAAACTCATGTGCAAAATACTAGGTTATACACGCCATTACCAGTCCCTATAGCTCCTTAGGAAGATGTCAGTCTAGACTTTGTTCTTGGGCTACCAGGAACCCAAAGAAAGAAGGACTCAATTATGGTAGTCATTGACAGATTCTAAAAAATGGCACACTTTGTTCCATGTAACAAGACCTTGGATGCATCTCATGTGGCTAATCTTTACTTTCGAGAGATCGTAAAGCATCACGGTATTCCTAAAACCATGACTTTAGATAGAGATTCCAAGTTCCTGAGTCACTTTTGGCGTACACTTTGGAGAAAGCTTAGAACTACCTTACAGTTCAATTCTTCTCATCACCCGCAGACGGATGGACAAACTGAAGTTGTTAACAGGAGCTTGGGAAATCTGTTAAGAAGTTTAGTTGGGAACAATATTCATCAATGGGATCTTATTCTAGCTCAAGCTAAACTTGCCTACAACCGATTGACAAGCAAGTCAACGGGTACTAGTCCTTTCGAAGTTGTTTATGGAAGGAACCCAATCAGTCTGCTGGACTTGGTTCCACTTCATGTAATTCATCATTTCAAAGAAGATGCTGAAGAGCAAGCCAAATATATTAAGAAATTACATGAGTAGGTGCGACACCGTATCATAAAGCAAAATGAAAAGTATCAAAAGTGCTAATAAGCATAGGAAGGCTGTTGCTTTCAAAGAAGGAGATCAACTTGGTTTGGGTTCATCTTCGCAAGGAATGTTTTGCACTAAGGCGTTATGGCAAGCTCAATCCTTGAGCCTATGGTCCTTTCAAAGTTCTCAAGAGAATTGGAGAAAATGCATATCAAATTGAACCCCCAAAAGAGTATGGTGTTTCAAGGACCTTCAATGTATCAGATCTTTCTCCATTTCATGATGACGGAATGGCAGGCGTACTCGAGGGCGAGTTGCATGCAATGGAAGTGAATGATACCGGAGAATCCCAAGACACTTTTGCTGTCCTTCTACCTAATTTTGGAAATCCTAACTTAGTCATAGAATTCAACTCTACAATCTCAATGTCATAATTAGTTTTGACCAAATAAGAATTGCTGATATTCAGAGTGACTTTTGGTATTTTGGTTTGCCTTTCAATCTTCTACTTGAGAGTTGAAAGGTTCTCTTGGAATCTGTCATTTTCTTTTATGTTTCAGAATTTTTCTAGACTTTTTTTTGTGTGTATTTAAAAGGCCAGCTATGTACTAAAAGGAAGTAGCTTGATAATTGAAGTAAAATTTCAGCCTTTGGCTAGCTAGTTCTTATTACGACTCTTATTCCGTGGGTGAATTCCAATGGGTGGTGAGTGTGATACTTCTAAGTTTTCACTTGTATTACCTTCTCAAATCCTTATTTCCGACATCAGCGTCCAACCCACCATCCCATAAGCCCAAGTGCCCAACCCCCCATCCCATAATTGAGTGCCCAACCCATTTACTCATGCGTTCTTGAGATAATATGTATTTGCCTATTTGGAGACTTTGTATTTTGTGTTTGTATGTGCTTAGCCACAAACCTAACCGTTGCATAGGTTGAAAACCCCAAGCGTAAGGCAAAGTCATCGTCAGCATAATAACCGGAAAGACCGGGATTGTATCCACAGGGAGCTTTGAATATAGCTAGTTTGGCTTTGTAGATTTCAGGGTTTGCCGCGTTTAGCCGGCCAACTTTGGTTTTGCTTTGAAAGGTGGAGATTCTCTCTCTCGAAAGACTAAAAATAGATTTGGTTAACTAAAAAGGCACGTCTAGGGATTACCGTTCTTGTAATTTAAGCCGTTATCAATTCTCAATTATAACTCAAGCGAGAGTCGCGACCGCATGCTCTCACTCGAAAGATTTAACTTTGAACTTTGTTTAATCAAATGATATGGTTTTCCGGAATAGAGATAAGCTCATTTGAACACATTTATCAAAACCTATGAGTGATAGAATTCCAAGCATGCCGTGTGCCAAGGTTCATTGTCTACACGGCATCAAAGAAGTTAACAACTCTATTTTAGACCAAAAAATCAAAAGTTTAGTATTCTCTGAAAGCCATTCTTTAAGCACGAGTAGGGATGACAATCCCAGCCGCCCCGCCCCGCCTCAAATGGGTTGGGGATTCGGGGATTGGGTAGGGGATGTGGATAATTTTTTAAAAAAAAATGGGGAACGGGTAGGGGATGAAGATGAGTCTGTCCCCGCCCCGGCCCGTTTATATATATAATAAATAAGTTATATACATAAGTGAGGAAGAAAGAAAGAAACTAAATCTCCCTATCAATTAACATAGAAGTAATTAAATTCACTAACCATGGATAGAAGATTTAGTAGAAAGAAGAGCTCAAATCAATAGTTTTAGTCAGATAAACATTGTTCACGTCTGATAATATTGTTCACATCGGAAACTCATGAAATAGCATCATGTTGAGAGACTGAGAAACCAAAGCTTTAAAGAGCTTTGCGTGTGTTGTTTGTTCTTGGCATCTTGCTGGAGGGATACCGGATTAAGAACATTGGCTTTGCCTGTGGTTCCAGTTGGATCCCCGATTCCTCGCGGGATCCCCGTTCCCCGTTTGGGGTAGGGATTGAGGGTAAAAATAATTTTCCAGTGGGGATCGGGGAGGGGATGGGGATGGATTTGGGTTCGAGGATCGGGGACGGGGATAGTGGTATCCACCCCCTACCCGCCCCATTGCCAACCCTAAGCACAAGATAATGAGAACAAATAACAACCTAAATCATCGGGGAGGAGTCACCCCAAGACTTAGCCAAAAGACTATTCACACATACTTAAAGGATTAAACATGGTAAGGAAATGAGACAACATGTTTCGTAATCATGCTAGGCCTTTCTTTTGCTAAATTGGGTTAAATTGGTGGTTGCGATTGGTGAGTGGTGGTGTAAGGATGGCGGCGATCGACAAGGCGTACGTGGTGCTGGTGGTGATGATGCCAAGCGGTGGTATAACTGTAGTGGTGAAGAGATGAGGATCTGCTGCGATGGCTGCAGTGGCAGAATCAGGATTTTGATCCCTGGGGGCCAGCTAATAGACATATATTTTTTATCGAAACTTACTTATTATATAACAAGATTTTTATTTTTCAATACATTACATTTGTTCTTTCAAATGATTCTAGCTGAATGCACTTAAAGTATATCAATCATTTTGTTTCTTTCTTTAGACTCTTTCTACTGTCATGTGTTTTTTTATTTATGAAAGAAATTGAGAAATGAGAATGTAAAATAACATATTCAAACCAAAATTATCAAGATTTTAAGTAGCTATACATGAATAGTTATCAATAATATTCAAAATCAGGTATATACAAAATAATTTGTAACGCCCCTAATTTTAGGTACGTTAAATAAAGAAATTTATTACAGAAATATCGAGTCACTGCTCATTATTACAAAATGGCTCACATAGGAGCATTTGAAGTTCAAAAACAAACAAAAGGAAGCTACGAGGTCCTATACTACGGCTCCTCTTGCTCCTCCATCCTAGCGAGTTCCTCGCCTCCATACGCCTCCAAAGTGAATAGGTCGCCCTGTTCATCTATCAAATCTGACATATTATACCAGCGTCGCCACCCATATAATATGCCAGGGTCACCACAAAGGCAACACCATGAGCTACTAAGGCTCAATAGTAAATCCTACTTTACTAACATCGATTTCCACATGATAAGTACATAAGCAAGGAATAAAAGCAATAAGCTAACATGTTTATATTCGCTTGTAACTACCGTTGGTGTTCGACTCATCGTTAATCTTTTCATTGTTACACTTTTACCAAAAACACCTTTTAACTCACCCAACCTCGATTCCGCCGTTCCGGGCTCTCGAGTATCCTCACAATGGTTCCGCCGCACCGGGTTCCCATTGGCACACAAGCATTGGTTCCGTAACGCGGATACCAAGCCAAACACACCCAACCTCGATTCCGCCGTTCCGGACTCTCGAGTATCCTCACAATGGTTCCGCCGCACCGGGTTCCCATTGGCACACA
>BPLS01000591.1:149505-166199 GCA_019656275.1 Rhododendron kiyosumense
CACACACATTCACATAACACCCTCAAAATGGTCATTATGTGGTTTCCAAAGTACTTTCCAACCGGGAAAAACACAACAACCTTGTTAAACACACCCTAGGTGCCATGTTTCTATTTTCTTGGTTTTCGTGTCACGTTTGCATGTGAGACTCCGCATGTGAGACTTTTTACAACCAACAAGCATTATTCCAACTCCGAAATAGTATAATAACAACATCTAAACCACGTAGCATGCTTGAATACCAAAAATAACATAAACATGCATTTTTACTTTTCAAACAACAAACAAAGTCACTTTTAAAGTATGATCACAACTTCTTTACAAAATCAAGTAAGCTTTTGAAATTAGTAAAGATTACTACTAATTAGATAGAAAATAGTTACAAAATAGATAAGATTCACTACCGTTCTTCTTGGCGGTGACTTTGGTCGTCGGGTGAAATCCGGCAGCGTAACGGCGCTCCGTTTGCTTCGAAAGGAAAAGTTTTGGAAACCTTTTCCTAGAAACAACCTAACTAACTACTACTACTCTACTTTGAGAGCCGTCGGGTAGTTTTGGAAGCGGCTCGGGGGTTTCACTCAAGAACTCACAAAGAACAAAGAGAAACTTGAACTAAAAACTAAGAACTTGGAATTTCTAGAGAGAAGGAGGAGCAATTGCTTTGAGGTGTGTTTTTCAAAGAAGGAATGAGCTTCTATTTATAGGCCAAGGGGTGCCCCCTCTCTCTCAAGGCCAGCCCCTCTCTCTCTCTTCTTTCCCCAATTTTAAATCAAAACAAATCCAACTTTGAAGCATGAATCAAGGAAAAATCCTAGGCTTGCATGGCTAGGTTAGTACTAGGTTGGATTCTTGAATCAAAATGGAAGGATGAGATGAGATTGGTACACAATCCAAGGGTTAGGAAAATTCCAATTTAAATGGAAATATCAATGGAAAATCAAAGAGAAATCCTAGCTTGTAAGGCTATGGTGTACCTTGGAGAGATCTTGCATCCAATTGGAGGGTTGAGATGAGAATTGTACACCATCCAAGGGTTGGGAAGCTTGCTAGGTGAATATATGGGAGTACAAAGGTGTAAGGATTTGAATTGAAAGAAGTAAATTTGCAAGGATTTGAAGCACACATCACAAATCAAACCAAAGCCAAATCAAATCTCCCTTCCTCTCTCCTTCCTCTCTCTCCTTCCTCTCTCTCCTCTCTCCCTTCTCTCTCTCTCTCGGGTTCTCTCTCTTTCTCTCTCTCGGGTTCTCTCTCTCTCTCTCTCTCTCTCTCTTCTCTTGCATGGTACAAGCATATATATGTATATATATATGTCATACAATGTAAGAAAATCCAAATAAACAATAGGGTTCTTTGGTACTTTGATATCCAAGGAGAATAAAGGCTAGGATTTACTCCTACCAACTAATTAAATACTAGGGTACAATAGGCAATAGAATAATCCTCCTATGTACAATACATATATACACATGTATATATATATATATATAAAAGTAGGAAAATCCCATTAAAGAATAATTAAAGGGTACTTTAGTCACTATTTACTTTTGATTAAAGTAATAGTACTTTTCCCCAAATTAAGGAAAGTAATTAATTAAATGATCTAATGGTACTTAGGAAGATTAACCCTTTTGTCCAATGGATAATACTCCCCCTAACATCTATTATCCCATGGATAATAGTTATTAGGCCAAAGAAAATAATATAGAAATTTAAAAGTACCATAAAGTAAGTTTACTCTTTAATATAAACAATTGGGATTCTATTACCCAATGGATAATAATCCCCCTAACCATTATTGTCCAATGGTCAAAGAAAATAATTCAAATTGATTAAAAGAAAATGAATATCAAAATATAAAGTCTAGGGTCCAAAAGGTTCAAAAGTTCCAACGAGGGGCAAAACGGTCATTTGCCAAGGCTAGGGAACTTTTCGGTTTAGTTACTCTAACAAGATAGTTAGATGCTAACTAGGCTTGCTAAGTAGGACTAAAGCGAAAGAATTGAAACTTGAGGGACCAAAGTGCAATTGTGGCAAATTTCAAGAATTTACGAATTTCAAGCAATTAAATTAAATAACTCGAATAATAAAAATAACTTTTTATTCCTTAAAATTCAGAGTTATTACATAATTTTTAAAAACTCAGACGCTCGGAGAGTCGGAGCTAGGGGCCAAGCCCCAACATAGATCTGCCCCTGGCAATGGGACGTGGTGGAGAGGTGGTGGTGAGGTGGCATGCGATGGTGTTATGAAGAAAATGTGGAGATGGTGGAGATGTGCCGATTGTTGTAGCTAGAGCTGCAAACGAACCGAGCAGCTCACAAGCTCGACTCGGCTCGTTTAGTAAATGAGTTAAGCTTGAGCTCGAGTTTTCGGCTTGGTCAGTAAATGAGCTGAGTGGAGCTCGGCTCATTCTAAAATAGCTCGGCTTATTAAGGGAGACTCGTCTCGTTAACAGGGCTCATTTAGTAAATGGATAAACTTGGCTTGTTGATCGAGCTCAAGTTTTTGTCTCATTTTCGAGCTTGAAATCGACAAAGCGCAGCTCGTTTATAGACCTAGTTGTAGCGTAGGTGGTGGTAGAAAGATTGAGTGGTGTTGGTTATGATGATGGCAGGTGGCGAAGTTGTGATGGTACTGAACAGTAGGGTGATTGTAGTAGTGGAATGTGGTGGAGAATGTCGATGGACAGTGGTTATGGGGAAGTTGGCGATTGCATGCATGTGGTCGAGAGAATTTGGTGATGGTGGTGTGGTGATGGACAAGTGCCAGTTTTAGCAAAGGTGTAGTGGTGGAAGGGCAGTGACAAGCGATGGTGATAGTGACGATGATCACGAGTGATGGGTGTAGTCATGTTAGTTGTGGAAGTTGGTGGAAACTAGAGAGATGGTGGTGGATATAGTGGTGGTGGTGGTAGAAATATGGCGGTTTTGCGGTGGTGGAAGTTAGTCGTGGTTGTAGTGTCTCTTTTTTTTTTTTTTTGAGAAACACAAACACAATCCATTAATAATAAAAAAACAGGTACATCTATGCTTGACTATGCATCCGAGTCTATACATACAATCCCACACAACAAAGCACATCGGCAAAACAAAAACAAAGACCCAACATAACAAACAAACAAGGCTAACCAAACACCCTAAACAATCCTTCAACGTCAATCACACAACTAACGATACCCACAAAATAGATAGGGAACAAGACACGTAAAAATCAATGCAAAGCACGTTGTTGGGGATACGGTAAATGTGAGGGTCTCCACAGTAGTCTTCAATAACATTGTTTCCGTTTATGCTTCCTCTGAGTGGGGTTTTACGCAACCTTGCTACTATGTCCACCAACTTTAACAATGTCCATCTTCTTCCTTTTCCAATTGCCTTGATGCTTACCCAATGTAGGGCCACAAACCTCTGGTTGGTATCGCCATAATTCTCTTAGACTTCAAATTTCGAGGCTTGTTAGCAGTGTCATTGAGAGAATCCCCAAAGGCTTGTTAGCAGTGTCATTGAGAGAATCCCCAACACAATCGGACACAAAGTCCTGAACACTAAATTGATAAGGTTCAAGCATTGGAGAACAAGACACTCTTCTGGACATGGAAAGTGAATCGCATCTTCCATTTGGGGAGGACTAGTGGGATCAGACACTAGTCGTGGTTGTAGCGTTAGAAGTTAAAGAGAGATGTACTCTTGCAGTTCTATAAGCACTTGATAATGGATATAGGCTACATAGTGGTTAATTCGGTTCAACCACTATAAAAATCAATGCGATGAGGTATTGGGCCTTAGCCTAGCCTATTCAAAAGCCTCAGCCCTCTGCAATTCTGTTTGATTACAAATTTCAAGCGTAATTTTTGGGAAAATGACAACCAATGACGTGTTTTGATAACGAATACCCACTAAGGACATTTTCAGCATTAACAAATGTTCTTAACATGTCTTTGGCGGGTATTAATTATCAAAACACATCCTGGGCCATCATTTCCCATGATTTTTCTCTCAAGATGTAATACAACATTGTCAAAATTTGTTCCATTGATTACAAAAATGTTAGACTTACAACAAAATCCTACAACATCCTTACACGTCAGCACTGGACCCACCACATTATTTGTTTGTGTCACTTGAACTTCCATCATCACTTGGGCACATGTAAGGATGTTGTAGAATTTTATTGTAAGCATAGCATTACTTGGTTGATTATGGGTTAGAACTATAGCTCATATGTTAAGTATGAAGAGATAATAAGGAGTTCTAGAAAAAAGGCCAAATGCTGGAGCGGATAGCGGAGTGAAAGTAGACTGAGCCTTCGGCCCAGAAGTTTCGTAATTTGCGAGGTGCAGAGGGCTACGCCCCCTACAGTATGGTACAATATCGTACAAGGATTTTTTTGGGATATAGACCAAATACTAGGTTAGGGTTAAAATAGAGTAGGTATAAATACTCTATGTTATAAACCCTATTTCGTACTATAATAATAAGAACAATAGCCACTCTTGCTCCCGTGGACATACTCGATTTTGGAGAACCACGTATATCTTTGTGTTGTTTTCTTTACTGTTTTATACTCATAAATCGTGCATATGTGTGTGATGAACCTAACAAGTGGTATCAGAGCTTCGGGCTATTTTGGATCACACGCAAGTACGATGGCAATGAGTTCATCTGTTACAAAGTTCGGTGTGATGAAGTTCGATGGAACTTCGAACTTTGGATTGTAGCAATAGAGGGTAAAAGATCTGTTAGTGCAGCAGGGCCTGTTCAAGGGGTTGAAGGTGAAACCAGAGGCCATGTCTAACGACGATTGGGAAGAACTCCAGGTGAAGGTAGTGAGTACGATTCGTCTGTGTCTTGTAGATGAAGTTATGTACCACGTGTTGGGTGATGAATCGTCGACTGGGGTCTGGACTAAACTGGAGAGAAGGAATATGTCAAAGTCATTGACGAACAAACTATTTCTGAGGCAGAAACTCTTTGGCTTGAAGATGGTCGAGGGTATTGATCTGATTCAGCATATCAACACGTTCAATCATGTTGTGAGCGACCTGCAACGGATTGACGTAAAGTCTAAGGAGGAAGACCAAGCGCTAATGTTACTGTGTTCACTACCAATTTCTCTCTAAACCCTCATTACAACCCTACTCTGGGGGAAAGAAACCCTAGAACTGGAGGAAGTCACTACAGCCCTTCTGGCGTATAATCAACGTAAGCAACAAACAGAATCGCTATAGGGTGAAGGTTTTATGGTTAAGGGGTACGAGGATCATGGTAGGAAGAAGGAAAGGGGTAAATCAATTTTGAGGCGGGGGAGGTCTCAGTCAAAGAACAGGTCCGAGGGCACATTTGAGTTCAAGTGTTACAGGGGTCATGAACCGGGGCACATGAAGA
This sequence comes from Rhododendron kiyosumense, assembly GCA_019656275.1. Lineage (NCBI taxonomy): Eukaryota > Viridiplantae > Streptophyta > Magnoliopsida > Ericales > Ericaceae > Rhododendron > Rhododendron kiyosumense. The sequence continues at coordinate 154,893 of BPLS01000591.1, forward strand.
AAGACTGTTCGCAAAGGGGAAAGAGAACTTATTAGAAGAAGAAGGGAAATGCAGGAGAGAGGAAAGATGGATCATCAATTTCTGCAGACGTTATGGAGCAGGAATCAGATGATGGTGATATGCTTCCAGTCTCAGCTGGTTGATATGCTTCCAGTCTCAGCTGGTTCGAATGACATGGCAGACTCGTGGATTCTGGATTCAGCATGTTCGTTTCACGTGTCTCCTAACAAGGATTAGTTCAACATCTACAGGTCAGTGGATTGTGGTAATGTTCTTATGGGTAACGATGCATCTTGTAAAGTTATAAGAATAAACACAATAAATATCAGAATGTTTGATGGTGTTGTGAGAACTTTGGGAGATGTTAGATATGTTCCAAATTTGAGGAAAAATTTGATTTCGTTGAGAACCTTAGACTCTAATGGCTGTGGGTATAAAACAGAAAGTCGAGTTATGAGGGTAATAAAGGGTGCCATGGTGATTATGAAGGGTTCTAAGATTCCTGGAAATATCTACAAGTTGGTAGGGAGTACAGTTGTAGGTAGAGCTGTTATCACTACAACAAATGATACTGATGATACCATGCTTTGGCATATGCAATTGGGACATATGAGAGAGCGTGGGATGTTAGAGCTGCATAGGAGGAATCTGCCAAAAGGGGTTAAATCGTGTAAATTGATTGTATTTCTGCAAGTTTTGTGTTATGGAAAAATAGTGTATGGTGCAGTTTAGGAATGCAACTCACAGAATGAAAGAAATTCTTGACTACGTACATTCATTCAGATGTTTGGAGGATTAGTGAGGATAGTTTCAAAAGGATGATCTTCGTATTTCTTGACCTTTATCGATGATTTTTCAAGGAAAGTTTGGGTGTACTTCATGAAACACAAGTCTGAAGTCTTTACTAAGTTTGGAGTGTGGAAAGCTGAAGTGAAAAATGAGACAAGGAAAAAGATTAAGTGCCTCAGGACAGATAATGGGAAGGAATTCAAGAATGGGCCTTTTTTGAAGTTTTGTGAGGAAAAGGGGATTTAGCGACATTTTACAGTTTGGAAGACACCACAGTAGAAGGGGATGGCAGAAACGATGAACAGAACCATAGCATAAAGGGCATAGTGTTTGAGATTGAATGCGGGACTTCTGAAGTCTTTTTGGGCAGATGCAATGAGTATGGCATGCTTTGTTATAAACAGGTCACCAAGTGCTGCTTTGGATGAGAAGGTAGCTGAAGAGATGTGGATATAGAAAGAGGTTGACTACTCAAGGTTAAGAATATTTGGGTGTCCGGCCTATGTTCATGTTCTCAGTGATGAGAGTTCAAAGCTTAATGCAAAGTCTAGACAATGTATTTTTCTTGGTTATGAGAAAAGGGTAAAAGGGTACAAGCTTTGGGATCTAGAGACAAAGAAGGTGGTGATCAGTAAGGATGTGGTGTTTGATGAGAACTCTATGGTCAAGGCACATCAGAAGGTTCAAAATTCTGAGTCAGAGGAAGTGAACAGCAGACAGTAGGGCATACAGATTGAGTTGGAAAGTTTTGATATAGGTGATACACAACCAGATGAACAGCTTGATCAGCAGCAAAGCTTGGCCGCTGGGAGAACCAAGCACACTATCAAGCCACCAGTGAGGTACGAGTTTGAGGACTTGGTTTCTTATGCATTGACTATTACTAGTGGGGATCCATCTACTTTTTAGAATGCTATCACGAGTTCTGAAAGGGACAGATGGATGGAAGCCATGGTGGAGGAAATAAAGTCTTTGCAAAAGAATAAAACTTGGGAGTTGAAAGAACTGCCCAAGGGAAAGAAGCCAGTGGGTTGTAAGTGGGTATACAAACGGAAAGCGGTAGTAACAGAAAAGGAGAGGGAAAAGCTCAATGCTTAGTTAGTGGCAAAGGGGTATTCACAAAGGAAGGGGATTGATTTTGATGAGGTGTTTTCTCTAGTGGTGAGACATACATCAATTAGGGTTATCTTGGCATTGGTGGCTAGCTATGATTTGGAGTTAGAGCAGATGGATGTGAAAACTGTATACCTCCATGGTGATTTGGAGGAAGTCATATACATAGAGCAGCTTGAGGGCTTTAAGCAGTTAGAGACTGAGTATCTTGTTTGTAAGTTAACGACGTCACTTTATGGGCTAAAACAGTCTCCAAGACAATGGTACAAGAGGTTTGACTCTTTCATGATACGGATTGGGTACACACGCTATGAGTATGATTGCTACGTTTATGTTAAGAGTCTTGATGATGGTTCTTATATTTTCTTGCTTCTTTATGTGGATGATATCATGATTGTTGCAAGGAGTATGGTTGAGGTAAACTGGTTGAAGTCTTTGTTAAGTAAAGAGTTTGACATGAATGATTTGGGAGCGGCTAGGAAGATACTTGGGATGGAGTTTCGCAGAGATAGCTTAGCTGGTAAGTTATGGTTATCTCAAAAGAATTATTTGGTGAAAGTATTGGAGAGGTTTAGCATGGATAATACCAAACCGGTTAGCACTTCATTGGTAAGTCATTTCAGATTATCTTCAGCTTAGTGTCTGGTGTCAGATGAAGAAATTGAGGATATGTCAAGGGTGCCTTATGCAAGTGCAATGGGTTGCCTAATGTATGCAATGGTTTGTACAGGATCCGATTTGGCACATGTAGTTAGCACATTAAGCAAGTACATGGCCAATCCAAGCGGAGAGCATTGGAAGGCAGTCAAGTAGATGTTCGTATACTTGAGAGGTACTTCGGATCGCGGGATTATGTTTGATAGGCAACGGGATCAGATTTCAGTAGTTGGGTATGTGGATGCGGATTATGCTCGAGGTTTGGATGACAGAAGGTCTACAACTGGTTATGTGTTTACACTTGTGGGTGAGCCTATTTGTTGGAGATCCATGGTACAATCTCTGGTGGCTCTATCTACTACTGAGTTTGAGTATATGGCAGTGACTGAGACTAGTAAGGAAGCATTGTGATTGAAAAAGTTAGTTAAGGAGCTTGGCATGGATCAAGGTAGAGTTCAGTTGCATTGTGACAGTCAATGTGTCATTTATTTGGCAAAGCATCAGGTGTATCATGCTCGAACCAAGCATATCGACTTGAGGTTTCACAAGGTGACAGAGTTGATTGATGTAGGTGATTTGATACTGGAAAAGGTGCACACTTCTGAAAATGCAGCTAATGTGTTGACAAAGAAGGTTACTGCAGACAAGTTCAAGCATTGCTTGGACTTGGTTAATGTCTCCAGGTGCTAGGAAAAAGGAGGCATCCCTCCAACCCACTGGATGGTGATGGTTATCTTCTAAAGGGGCGAGAGTATATTTGCCAAGGTGGAGATTGTTAGAATTGTGACTCACATGTTAAGTATGAAGAGATATTAGGAATTCTAGAAAAAAGGCAAGATGTCGGAGCGGAACGAGTGGAGCGTAGCAGAGTGAAAGTAAACTGGGCCTAGGGCCCAAATGTTCCGTAATTTGGGGGGGTATAGTATGGTATCGTACAAGGGTTTTTTTGATATACAGACCAAATACCAGGTTATGGTTAGAATAGAGTAAGTATAAATACTCTATGTTGTAAACCTTATTTCGTACTGTGATAATAAGAACACCAGCCGCTCTCGCTCTCGTGGATGTACCCGATTTTGAGAAACCACGTATATCTCTGTGTTGTTTTCTTTACTGTTTTATACTCGTAAATCATGCGTGTGTATGTGACGATCCTAACATTATAGATTGAGCTTTAGTTTTTCAAATTATTTTAAGAACAAATATTGTTTTGCAGTGTAGCAAAAGCATGAAGAAACAGTGTCAGTTGTCAAAATCGTTCATGTAATTAGAAACTAGGTCCTGCTAGCACGAGAATGATGCCCACTCAGGAATATTATTTTTTGTTTTTGCTTATTGTATGAATTGTTTTACGTTTTTTAGGACTGAGGTGGGTCTTTTTTTTGGTTGCAGCAGTAGGCCAAAAATCGAGTGAAATAGATATGGTTGATGGAGTTGCTGGATATTAGGATTTTAATGATCCAAATAATGAGTGCATTTGTTAGATCGTAATGCTGTTCGTGTGGGAGGAGGAAAGGACACAATGACCCAATCCAAACCCAAAAACAGATCTAGGGGCACAAAAAAATAAGGTGAATAATTCAAAACGCTAAAAGCGGAACCAGCTATTTAGGTAAATCAATAGAGAAGAAAGAAGACTACACAATCTGAGAAAACCACACAATCCAATCTATGTTGGGCTACAATCACGGAACTGAAAAGGAATTTATGGAGATCTCAGGTTGAGTTATATATCAACCTCAACATTAGATAATGACGGATGACATTAACCAAGGAAAGGGCAAGGCTAGAAAAGGCTAGCAACTACAGCTCTTTTTTACACATACTGCTTAGCAACCACAACCTTTTGCCTCTTCAAAGACATTTATCTTTTGAAAAGAACTTGATAAACAACCGTCTTGCTGACTCCATTTCTCTTGAAATTCAACTTTCACATCAATTATTTGATCCTACTCTCCCAACAGTCAACATGATAGAGCATCGGTTCTTACCACCAAAAAGCATCGATGCATCCGCAGCTCCAAAAGTATCCATTTCCATGTGCTCTGTTCATGAGTAAGACGATACATTATCAAACCTTAATATGACTTGTAAAACTAATATTTTCACCTGTCTTTACACCACAGATTTATTAATTGATCTTCAACAACTTAGTACTATTACCTAACTGACCCCAACATGATTTCCAATACACCCATCGTTCAAAATTAATGCTTCCAGTATCCTTAGATCAAGAATCATTAATTTCACTTCACCAATGGATCTCTTCGTGGGGTCAATTTTAAAAAATGGGAGCCCTTTTTGGGATTTATGTTTAGCAAAAGGAACCCATACCTCCCACCTTCACTAAAATGTATTTTGCACCAAAATAAACATACCTTCTCAGAAAGTAGCACATAAAATAGCTGAAGCCCGGCTACATATTCACCAATTTCATGTAAGAAGGAACAAGACAAGAAGTAAAGGTGAAGCTCAATATTTAGGAACAAAACAAATTAAAAGAGAATAATTGTTATTATGGACGAAAATTACCCTACAGTCGGATTGTCCAGTTCTTTTTGTTGGTTCTATGACTTCTGTCGGTTCACCACTGCACTCAGTGCAATGCACATAGGTTCAAGTAGAACTATTAACAGTTAAAAACTATGTGTTTTGATGTTGTGCTTTTTTCTACCTTCAACACTACATATATTAAATCATTTTCCTTGATGAATCATTTTTACTTGAATCCAAAACCATGTCCTTGTCTTGTTTACAACCAAATTTGATTACTTGGACTTTTTTTTTTTGCACAACGGAGCAAAATAATATCAGAGGGATGCTAAATGAAGAAGAGGAACAATTTTTTTAGCATGGAGACAAAAGGATTTGGTTTCTCTATTAAATCCTTACTCAAGTAGAATGAAGCATCATACCAAATGGGAAATCAGAAGCCCAACGCAAATCACCCAAAAGCCAAAACTATTGTAGGATCTGTGTCAAACTCAAATTGAAGCAAAATATAACTATTATTGGGGAAATCAGAAGCCACGACAGGTCTAACTACTTAAAACACTTATAATTCCCAAGTTTTGGATTCTGGCACATTCCAAAATGTGCCAACTTAATAAAATTTATTTTTGCTGATCAAGAAAAAAAAAATGTGCCAACTTGATTCAGCTTTAGGAAAAAGTTTTTTGGAAAAAAGCTGAGTAAAACTTGTTATAAGATGTATCAACGCCTTTGAGAATTCAAGTGATTTATCCAGATAGCCCATTTATCTGTATCAAAAATATTCTGGCTAACATTGCCCTCAAAGCCGACACTCCAAAAGAGTACCGTTGGACATGGGGACAGGGCGACACAGTGGGGACACAAACAAAGAGATGCATAATATGATCATCAATTCACCACTAAACAATCGCATAAAGTTGTATATTTTTTTAACCAACAAAGACAATAGATCAAACTGGTGGAGAAAATAAGCCATTCGAATTTTTTTACCTATTTGGCTGCTTGAAAATTGGTCACAAATTTTTATCATAGTTGGTGAAACCGTCGACATTGTCACACAATTTGCCCTCTCATTGCTGTTAAAAAAATAAGAACAAAGCAACTAATTATTAAATAGCCCGGTGGTACTGTTAATTAGTTCAATTTTTGGGATTCAAAACAAAAGCTACATGGATGACACTTTGACAAACATGTGTTTCCTATAATAAACGGAGAGGAGATAGAACTAAATGAATTATAACATTGAATTGATTTTGATCAAAAAACCATTCAATTGATTTTTCTAAATGGGTGAGTGATAAAAGTAAACACGATTTGTCAAAATCATTATAAAATAACCAAGCAAATAATTTAGCCAAAAAAAAAAATTAAGATTCCCTGAGTTAATAGATGAAACAGTAAACCAAATTCAAAAACCCAATGCCACACGCCGATGATAACAATGGTCTTTACATACAATCCCAAGTACTCATAACATTCTCATTCAGGAATAACAATCTTCTTTAAGGATAATCTCGTATGCTTATAACATTCTCAACCTAAATCAAATTTACCCTTTTGTATTTTACCATGCCACCAACGAACTCAAATCTCCCAAAATTGGTTTGTTGGACTAAAGCTCTACATGTAGCAGATTATGTACATCCTACATGATTTGAGGCAAACAGTTATGTTTTTATCAGTCAACCTAAGATATTTGACGATTCCAGATATAATATCCAAAATCCAAAGGGCATTGACCATTTTTTTTTTAATTTTGAAATCATTAGGGCATTCCCCCTCAATGTTAATCAATCGCAACATGAAGAGAAACAAAAACAGATATAATACATGCTTGCTTTTTACGATATTAGACTCCCTTTCATATACCTTGTAGTCGCATAGAGATCACCATTTATCAGAGCCTTCAAAGGAAGCAGCTATCGCTTGCTTTGATTCCTCTGCAGCTTGTTCCCCCAAGAGTGGATTCCCACCACTACCTGCACTCTATTAAGCAATTGAATCAGAGGATAACATTAAAAACATTGCAATAAAATAAGTACCAATACCACACAAGCAAGCAGATATCAGAACAGTGATTTTGTGATGCTACTTAATCACCATTCACCACCATAGTTATTCAATCACATATACCCTTTCCTGCTTCAGAAAGGGCAGAGTGGAAGCTCTAGAATAAAATCTTAGAAACTGAAATCAAAGTGAACTTTAATCGGCGGTCTTTCATGATCTTTCTCCCAGTTTGGCTGGGCTGTGAACTTTAAATAACCAATTTCGGGGTTCTGAAGTTCGAACAAGAAGTATATACTCCGTGCAATAAAAGGGGAAAAAATGTTTAAACATTTCTTCATCTTCCCGTAGCAAGGAAAAAAAAATATCAGCAAAAATAACTTGCAAACCAGTTGGCAGATGAAAATTCATTTGCTGTTAAGCTAGAGGTCACAGACCTAGCAATTTAGCACAAGTAGCTCTAGAGAATCCTTATTTTTCTCCTCAACACATCACAATCTCAAGACAGAATGCATCAACAATCAATGGAAGGAAAAGGCTACTATTTCATCAGGCAACATAATAAGTACCGGACACAAACAAAATCTCAAAAGAGAAAAAGAACGGCCGTGATTTTTTGAAATAAGAAATTTTCAAAACAAAAAATGGTAGTATTATTTTCTGGACAGATCATGCATCAGCAATCAATGGAAGGAGCTACTATTCCAGCAGGCAACATAATAGAGACTACAGATAAAAACTAACTTAAAAAGAAACAGAGGAGTTGAAATAATTGAACTTAAATTTAAAAAGTTCTTATCAAACCATCCAAATCCAACTCTGTATGACAAAATGGAAACCTATAACTCAAAGTCATGATTGAAACCCGAGAACAACACAGAAATACAGTCCTCTCTTTGGTTGCGGCTTCTACAACAATTTCCATTTTTTGAGATGTAACGAACTCATTCCCTTTCCATTTTGCTCTATAGAACATTTTGGTCATGTATATCAGATATTATTAAGATAGTTAGCTTAGAAAATTAAGGAAGTCAAAATCTACCAAAAGGTTTTTCAAGTTGGAAAAGAGCATGTTTTGGGACACGACAGCAACACCCACAGCTCGTGCAACAGACATGAGCACCATATCCTTCATGCATCCATGGTTTCTCGGCAGTTGTCCCATGAGCACATTGCAGTGCTTTTGTGCATCCCTGAAGGAGGCCAGGCATATAGCATTCTCCTCAGTGACAATGCTTTCTCATTCTACAACATGAAAACAACAAAATAAATGGTCAGGTAAAAGATCATTATTGATACGCACACAAACTTGATTAGTGGTGCGAAGAAAGTGAAATGGAAATAGTGATAACAAATGAGAACAAGATCATGCAATATTTGTGGATTTCAAAACTTAAATGAATGAAGTACCACGATACCACAGTTATATTCGGTGAGATGATTTTGGGTTGTGTGGGAGTGAAAGAGAGCAATGAAGCATGATTTCGTATTCAAGAATAAGAACAAGCATCATTCATATCATACGGAAGATCGGATATAAACGTCTAAGAAACCACGTTGATGGATATAACTGAGCATACTTTTACTTTCAACAAGCATCAAAACCATATTGATGCTATATAACCTAGGGTGTGCTTGGTTTATGGATTTGTGGATGGATTTACCAAGAGAAAGCTATAGATAGGAAAATCAAAGAAATAAATTTATCTTCTTAGACTTCATTTTTTATCTCTGCTGTAATTTTTTTGTTTAATTGTTCTTTCCCTCCAATGCCTTTTCAAATCCAGATCCAGACACATTCTCATTAAACAATTTGGATCATCTCACACAACAAACACTGAGAGAATCAAATCATGGTTGTACAGGGATCATGTTCCATTTTCCTACCATGGCAAGTCACATATTTAAAACATCTTATTATATGTTACAGTGTATCTGATGACGTAATGCCTGAAACTTGTCGAAGTAACCTTTGAAGGCTCAAGAGTAAAATGCTTAACCAACTGTTCCTGCCAAGCTTCGAGATTATCCAGATAAAGGTCATTCTGAATGTTTTACCACAAACAATTTAAGTAATTGAAGCACGCATATTAAAAGAAATAACTTTCTCTTGGTAAATAAACAAAACCATGGCAGTAGAAGAAATAACAATCAAAAGACCAAAACTGCTTACCCATTGCTTGTAAGCTGTAACAGTCAGGGTTTTAGATTAAACACCATATGATTACAGTGCTTGCTTCCCTGGATAGATCAACCACGCCTGTAAACAACTCTATACATTAATCCCCAATCTAACCCTACATGCATCTAAACTGAATAATCAACACAGGCACCATAAGGTAGCTTATCAAGTTTGTCTTGCCTTCTGCAGCAGCTTTGACAGCAAACTGCAAGATTTGCTGTGTCGTTTGTTTCATTCCTTTGCTTCCCCGGGAACCAGTAAGGGCAATCTCTTTCAATGAGGGATATACAGCTTCAAATCTCCCAGTTGCCTGTGTTGGAGTTTGTCCAACAACACAGAATGCCCAGATGATGTGTCATTCCTGCTAGTGGTCATTCATTAGAAGCCTTTTCTACAAGTGGGATGCTGAAGCACATTATCAAACATTATTATTTATGACACTGCCAACATACGAACAATTTACCTGCAGAAATTAGTGTATAGATCAACGTAGCATCGCATATAATTTTATCAGGCTTTCCTTTTTCCAGTCCTTGACTGCACAGTGATTAACCAATATCTTCTACCAGCTTTAACGAACTAAGGATTGCAATAGCATTATTGGCAGATAACAAATATTGGCAGTCTAGCAATCAGATAATGATATCAGGAGATACTAAAAGTATGGGTGGGAAGGAACAATACAATAGCATTATTGACAAACTTCACAACTAATTGGAAATTTAGAATAGAAAAGAAGGGTAAACTAACTGAAGTACCATGCCCTCCCCAATCTTCTAGCTCTAAGCCAGTGAGATTTTCAGACAATGCCTGCCCTAAAAACAGTAGTTTCAATATAGCTAAATCCAATTAATGCTAACTACCAACAATTCTTGAACAAAACGATGACGCTAGAAATGAAGCTTGTTACAAAATGGTATCCATATAATGCAAATTGAGAATTCCCAACCCAATCCAGAGAGATTAGTAATTACCAAATGTGCAAACATGCAATTACGAAAAAGAGATGAAGAATGAATATTAGTAATTTCTTCAATAATTTGACTCTGTATGAGAGAGAGAGAGAGAGAGAGAGAAGTTGATACTGCAATAAGAAACCGGAGGAGCATGGGGTGGTCTGTCGTCTTCTCGACACCAGAAAACCCAGGCGACATGGGTTTCGTCGACGGCGTCCTCCAATCAAGACCAGTTGAGCTCTGTGCGCAAGTACTTGTCGAAATCTTCAGGAAACTCTTCTCTCTCCACAACACTGCCAAAGCCCCAATCAATCAAATCGTAATCTAATATTAGGGCTTTCTAAGATTGGGGGATTTCAAAAATTACGGCATTCAACGAAATCCAAATCCAACCTAATCCAAAATTACGGATTATCCCAACTCAAAGAAACCCCAATCAGTAGGAGCATGGCATACAACAATAGTTCTGGTAATTAATTTAAAAAAAAAAAAAAACTTTTTTCACCTTGAACCTTAGCACTTCGACCCAAACTTCAAGATCATACGCCGGCCGACAGGGTTCGACATCGAGACCACGCCAGGAAACCGATCGCCTGTGGGGCGTCGGTGGTGAGGGAGAGAGGTGGCATCGACGGTGGTCGGTGGTGGATTGATCGTTTGCGTCGGTGCCGTGATGAAAGAGAGCGAGAGTATACGGTGAGCGGCCTTGGGAGTCATGAAGAACAATCCCAGAAGATAGAGGGAGAAAGAGGGAGAGAGGGCGAGAGAGAGAGAGAGAGAGAGAGGCCCTGGGAGTCGTCTCCGTCATCTCGCAGAAGACTCGAAGAAGATTCGAGAGGAAGCAGTGATGGAGTAAAGGATGACAGAAGCTGCAACGTGGCCTCATATTGTTCACCCTTTTTGCCTGGGCCGAAAAGACCGAATTACCCAGCTGCCTAAGTGTGCACTGTTTGCAATTGAGGGGCAAATGTGTCCAAATTGAAAAATGGAAACCGAAACTCTCCTTTTTACGAAAAGACCGAATTACCCAGCTGCCTAAGTGTGCACTGTTTGCAATTGAGGGGCAAATGTGTCCAAATTGAAAAATGGAAACCGAAACTCTCCTTTTTA
>BPLS01000591.1:183860-194955 GCA_019656275.1 Rhododendron kiyosumense
GAGGAGCAGAGGAAAACGTTGGGACAGAAATGGGATTAGGGTTTTTTACTGATACATAAGAAAGGGTATAATTGTCAATTCAATTTGACACACCATGTCTTGGTGAATATTTTCCCTTATGTCATGAGAGTGGTGATTTGGAGAGTGGAGTCCATCAGTTGGTAAATAAGCCTGGTCCACGCCTCCTGCTGGTAATTCTCCCATAAACAATAGCAAGGACATCATGGTCAAATGTACACGCAATCTAGTAATCTGATTATACTACAAAATACTTTTAAGATGCATAATAATGAGTGTGTATTGTAGTTTTTCTTTATTTACTACTCCCTCCGTTCCTTTTTAAGTATCCTATTTCGTAATTTCAACTTATTAAAATGACATCATCATTATACTTTTCACATCAATTTTTTCCTTCACTTTCTCTACTTATCCATCATCATTACAATTTTACTCGCTAACTTTTTAAAATGAAATCTACTTTTAGGGACAAAATAGAAAATGTACCAACTTTTACCCACAAACTTTATAAAATGGACACTTATTAAAGAATAGCCCAAAAAGAATACCGAACTCTAAAAAAGGGACAGAAGGAGTATATACATCCACCAAACATTTTCATATATTCTGATTATGTGTTTTTTGGAATCTAAAAATTTACTAGAATAAACTTAAATGGAGTAATGAGCACCAAACACTCCCTTCTCGGAAAGAAACTATCGAGAAAGCCGGTGATATCAACCCATAGGTCCCATACCGGTTCGGAATTGGCTAGAGGATTGTTGGTTCCATTTTATTTTTTCAAATAAGGACTTCAAAAATAAATAAGGACCTATTTTCAAGTTTTAAAATAATAAATTTATAAAAAAAAATTTTAAATTTTTTTTTTTGCAAGGTTTGTTGAATCTGATAAGATATTTCAAATAAAATTTATATTACATATTTTTTTATTTCAATAAGCTTATTTTTTTAAGCTTAAAAATTATAAATAAATACCTAAAAATAAAGGGTGAAACTGGAACGGGGGCTCATTGATTTCAGTCATTTCGTCACCTCCCTGACCCTCCTTCCTTATCCTTGTGTGGTCTAAATTTTTCCCACAACTACACAGATCATCATCTTACACCATCAAAATTTTCCTCTCTCCGAAGTAGTCTTAGTCTTAAGCTACGCAGTCGATAATGGATTGTTGCTGTTTCAGTTACACCAACCCACCGACGTTTCCCTCCCCTCCCGTTCTCAACTTTCGGGTATATCGATCCTTCCCCGTTCTAGCTTCATTCCCCTTGTTAGTTTCAAACTCTTTGTCAAATAATGTTTGACAGGTTTTTTTGTTAGTTTGTATTTTTGTAGATTAAACATAATACTAATTGATTGCATTAGATTTCTTCTTTGCTTACCAGTTCTAGTGATGTAATGTTTTAGCTCTAGAATTACTCCTTTCGTTATGAATGCCAATTAGGTTCTGTTTTGACGATAGATATGGTTTGGGCATACCATGGCATGCAAGCCAATTGCAAAAGCAAAACGGCAGCTTTTTGCTCACTTCAGCTAGCCTATGTTTCGAACTAATTGGGTCAGGGTCCGTCTTCTTTACCTTGAGTCCTGGTAAAGCCATTTTACCCTTTTTCTTACCCAGTAGGGGGGAGATTAAATAAAAGTATCGTGATAGTTACATCAAAGTGGACAATCAAATGTGTCAGTGTCGCAAGTCCAATACCAAGCTAACAACCACAACGTCAACAAGAGTGATCGCCGCACATTGTGAAAGAAATTACCAAATTTACAAACAGTCGGGTAGCGGGGAAGAGAGAGTCAAAAACTCACCTTTTGTAATGATCAACCCACTTTGGGTTGGGATTATGGAGGAGTGGCCAACTAAGGTACCCAGTTTGTTGGTCATTCGTAATCCTTGATTGTCTTGGGCAATAAAGTTTTATCTGCTTGCATTATCAACTTGGGCTTCTTTTAACGCCTTCCATTCGGATAATTATGGTACATTACCTGTATAACATATCCAAACCATCTCAACACATTTCTTCCACAACCAATAAACTAAAGGGAGAGATCCATACCAAGAGGGAAGAGGTTTCAGTTCTTCATCTTGAATGTAGACATGAAAGAAAGACAAGTAAAATATATACAGTTTGTCACTATTGTGGAATTAGAAAACATGTCATGGAACCTAGGGATCTCCTTGTTAAAGTGACAAATCAAATGAAGGCGTAATCCATGCACAAGTAAACTACCGATAAATGGCAATTCTGCAGATGAATTTATCCTCTGTGTTCAAGCATCCAACTCAAAACTAAGGTGGAGTGGCCGTCCAAGACTCCATGCACATATACTAGTTTTGGAGGTTATAATTAACCAATATGGGACAAGCTCTAACACACCACCTGCATGTGTGACCCCTCACCTGCATGTGTGATCCCTGACCCGCACGTGAAGAGATAAACAAAGGATCCATAATATTGGGATCATAAAGAAACAGGGTGCACTTGTGGCACAAACAATGGACCAATCAATTAGGAGAGTCTTATCCAAAAGCCTCCTAAACCCTAGCTCTCATACCATGTTAAAAGCATCCAACTCAAAACCAATTGGTAATGAGTGAAGAGGCCTCCTGCCACCCAGGTTCCTATACTAGTTTTGGAGGTTATAATTAACCAGTGTTGAACAAGCTCTAACACTCTGCAAGCAATTTGCTGAACTTATGATGTTGCGGGGTTATAGGGGCTTGAGTTGTCCCTTCAGTTTGACACGTATCTGAAATTTTGGTCTTCTATTTCTTGTAACTAAGTCAATTGATGTTGCAGGGGAATGCATCTTCTGTTGGTAGAAGACTTTGTAGGAAAAAATTTCGTCCTGGGCAGCTGTCTTCCAACCATTCTAAACCATTTCTTCAACATAATGACAGATTTCAGCACCTCGTTTACCAGCAATACTCTTCTTTTCAACCTGTGAGAACATATAAGCGGACTATTACGGCACAAGCTGGAAACCAAGGGTGGGATCTTGGCCGATTTTTTAGGACATTGTACTTTTTTAATGGTCCTCCATCTCCTGCTAAGGTTAGTATTATTTCTCTGCAGCTTTTTACTGTATGGAGCATTCAAACTCTCCATGCCAATCTAACCAGATTCTTTTCCTTGTTAAAGTTCATTGAATTTGTAGTGGGAAAACTTTCCAATCCATCACCTAGTGAACCAGTAAATGCAATGGACTCTTCTGGGATTGTGCTAGTTGCTGGAGCCACTGGTGGTGTTGGGAGAAGAGTAGTCAACATCCTACGCAATAAAGGGTTGCCAGTTCGAGTGTTGGTAAAGTTCCTAATGTCAACTGAGCTTGTAGGGCGCTAGATGTTTTATGGTTAAGATATACATGGAGGGATGCTATCTTTTGTTAAGTTAACTGAATTTTGTAGTTGGCGAGATATGTTTCCCCTGCATGAATTCGTTTTCTCTTATAGCAAACATCTGACAGGTCAGAAACAAAGACAAGGCAAGAAGCATGCTCGGTCCAGACATCGACTTGGTGAGCTAGCTCATTTTGCAATTGATGAACTTATGAAAATTTGACAATGATTATTACCTTGGTCAAAGGTTCTTATTTACTGATATTCCGAAGCACCAATAACAAAGTATCTTATTTACTTCTTCTGTCATGGGTCATGCAATCCAAGAACTGAAGATGGCAGGTCATAAAATTTGATGATATGTATTAGATGTAAGTAGTGGCAGATATCATGAAATGAAGTGTGGAAAGAGGTAGTGTTGATTGTTGTAGAAGTTTTTTATGGGTATTGCCGTATGGGAGATGCATTAGGATTTGTCACTTAGGAGAATGGGATCAGGAGACTCAGGATTGGATGAATTGGAATGGATGGATGTATGACAAAGTCGGAAGCACAATTGCAATTTGCAGATGCATTCAGAAGAATATTCATTAGAATAAGAATTAGGACCCCGTATCCTACATTGCCAGATGAAATGTCAAGATACAGCAATGGAACTTTAACTAGAAGCTTGCATTATAGACCCATAATCTTTATGTAGAGATGAAATATGTTATGTTTTTTTTAAAATTTTTATCAGCATAAATTTTTTATTAATCACCGAATTTGAAAATTATATATAGAGATTAAAAGGATAAGGGCACAAGAAAATTAAAATTGCTCCCTCCATCCCAAAATGCTTGTCCGGTCTGCAAAACGGAGTGTTAAAACTAATACAAATTTTTCAAGAAAAATTCAAACTTTTTTTACAAATTAAAAATACTCATTGATAACTAGTAAGTTATTAAAAACTTTTGATTTTTTCTTGCAAAAATTGTATTATTTTTAACACTCCGTTTTGCGGACCGGACAAGCATTTTGGGACGGAGGGAGTACTTAATCTTCATAGGTACCCGAGACGCAAGCGCTAGTGAAAAATCAACAAAATCCTAAAAACACCCCCAAACCCGAAAATGCCACTTGACTCGACTCCATTGTCACCACACATGAATAAATCCCTGCCCAAACAACTCGATCAAGATATGGAACGCTGCTACTGTCGCGCAAACCGCCTTGAACCTGCTATATATCACTGATCCCAAAAACGCTCCGAACCAGCCGCAACCGCCTCACATCACAACCAGTGAATGGTGTCCCAGTAGCCGCCGTGCCACCGCATGCATGATCTCTGAAATTACTGCCACCAGAACCCCTGCTCCGAAATTGCTGCCACCAGATCCATGCTCAAGCACCCCCATCATCCACCTTGCTGCCCACCCATCCAAAAACCAAAGCCGAAACCCCTCCTCTGTTAACTGAGCCATTTGCCACCACCGGACCCCTGCCGTGAAATTCCAACTGCCATTGCCGCCGTCGAAACAAACCCTTGCTGCCGCTGCCCAACAGAGCCCCATGCCGCCGCCAGATCCACCAGTGAACCGAGCCCTTGCCATGAAAACTCCAAACGTCATTGCCGCTGTTGAACAAACACTTGCTGCCGCCGCCCAACGAAGCCCCTTGCTGCCACCAAATACACCACTGAACCGAGCCCCTGCCGTGAAACTCCAAATGTCATTGCCACCGTTGAAATAAACCCTTGCTGCCGCTGCCCAAAAAAGCCCCTTACTGCTGCCAGATCCACCATAGAACCGAGCCATCTCCACCATCACTTCCACTGCAAACACACCCCTTGGATCAGAGACCTGCAAACCAAAACTAAAAAAAAGAACCCTAGCCGCTCCACCCGAACACCAGCCACAAACCCACAACCAGACCACCGCCACTGCAGCCATCGGTGAACACTATCGCAGCAGTGAACAGAGCCCGGAGTCCAGACGCCCTCCGCCGCGGCCCTACTTCGCCGTTAGACAAAACCCGAAGCCGTCCAACAATGAGCACCCGGTGAGAGCCCAACTGGACAGAGACGGAACGAAGCTGTTAAGCACAACCTGTTGCACCCAACAATGACGACGAAAACAAACCAAAGCAATCAGGAAAAGGGAGCGGAGGGGGGAGAGGAGGCGGAAAGGGGAAAGGAAGAGAAGAAAAAAGGAAAAGGAGAGGAGATGATGTGAAATGTGTCAAATGTCAAGATACAGCAATTTTGAAAGCATTTCTGTAAACTGGGGAGGAGACGATGCATGTATATGGGAGCGTATGACTGCTCTCCATAAAAAGGTGGAATACATAGTTAAACCATTAGTGGCCGGCGGGATTCTAGACATCTACAGAGCATTTTGAATCTGGATAGGAAAAATTATTGTGAGACTTTTGATGCGCACTGGGCTTGCATTTGTCATGTATGTTGCCAGTTAATATTACTTGAATTAGTAAGGATTTCTGTGGTCATCGTGGTATACTGGTGAAGTATAATCGGGCTTAGTTCCATAAGTTGTTCTAATAGTTGGATGTTCACGTTATTGCTTCATTTCTAATATTCAGGCTCTTTCGTGGCTACTTCTAGAAACCTTATCATTTTCATCTTGTAGGTTGGTAATCTCACGAATTTTCAGGTTGTAGGAGATATTACCAAGGATAGTACTCTTGCCCCTGAGTACTTCAAAGGAGTGAAAAAGGTTATAAATGCTGTTTCGGTCATTGTTGGGCCAAAGGAAGGGGATACTCCTGACAGGGCAAAGTACAGCCAAGTGAGATTCTGCAAACTGATTACACATTACTTGAGTTTAGGTTGGATTAGGGTCAAGTATCGGTCATGTTATATTAATTTCACCTATATTCTTTTCCAGAGGTGGTTTCTTTTAATACTTGTATTCAGTGTTTGCAAATCGGAATATGTATCGTGTATTGTTTTTTTTTCATAAATTGTATTGGGCTACGTATACGTTAACCATAATTAATATACAATTCAAAAGTAGTTATACTTAATAACACCGACAAACTATGCACATAGTTAAAAAAAATAAAAAATTTTAAGATGCAAATTTTTAGTCTCTCAAGTGGGACTCACTTTGAGGCTTCCGGCTACCTTAGCCAAGAAGAAAAAGAATAGCCCTTATGTGATTGCTAAGGCAAAACAAAATCAAAGTATGGTTCTTTCTTCTATTCAAGCCCTACATTATAGTTGTATTTCATTGAAATGGTTTGAATGTCATCGTAATTAGATCAAACGAATTAGATTAATGCGATTGGGGTTCAGCTTCTTGAAATAATGTCCTATTTTTGCCTAGTAAGTAATTGTAGAATACGTACCGAATAGGGATACATGTAAATATAGTAGGATATGCCTATCGTATTGTAAGATTTCTATACAAAAGGATACATGGTGGGAGTGTATCGTTCTTATACAGAAGGCGATATGAACTGTAGGATACTGTAGGATACGTATCTTGTATTGTAGGTTTTCAATGTATTGACTTTCAAACATTGGTTTTGTGCAGGGGATCAAGTTCTTTGAACCAGAGGTGCTGAACCTATAGCCTTTTCAATACTTTAGATTTGTTTACTTGTGGGGGATTTTTTTTGGAAGCTTACGGTGTCTTCTTTTGGACCTTGCCCTTTGTATTCATAAAAGCAGATAAAAGGTGATTCACCTGAAATGGTGGAGTATATTGGAATGAAAATTTTGATTAATGCTGTAAAGGCGAGTGTTGGAGTTCGAAGTGGAAAACTGATCTATGGATATGAAGGTACACCCCTCTTAAGGGAAAATCTCTAGTTAGTGTCAACATGATTGCATTGGTATCTTATTACATTTTGTCAGGTGTGAGACATACGAGGTGAGGTAAAATGACATGCGAAAATCATATACTAACAGCTATAAAATGGATGGAGACATTATTGACTCCTACCCTTCTGGGAACTTTTGAAACTTAACCAAATTACTGGAAGCCTGGAACTGTTTGCTGGTTGATAAGATTTGGCATAACTTAATAATTGGTTTGTAGTGTATCTAATAGACTTGTGACCCCTGATAATTAGGACGTTCTTATTAGTCACATTGTAGCAATTCGCAACTTCTTGGTATGCATAATTTCATGGTGTGATCTGACTCTCCTTTGTTTCTTTCCTATTCTTGAAGTGCAACTTGTTATCGTTCTTGTTTCTTCAATCATTCTACTTTTGTCAAGTTTGGTCTGATTAAGGCTCTTCCTCCTATATGGGTACACTTATGTTGCAATTCCGTTTCAGTTAATTCAGTTAAAGAACTTGCTTGGGGTGCTTTAGATGACGTTGTGATGGGAGGAGTGAGTGAAAGTTCATTTCAAGTTGATCCAACTGGTGGTGAAAATGGTAGACCAACTGGGCTTTTTAAAGGTTGTTTCCTGTCAAGTCCTTGTACCTTCATGTACCGCTCTTTTGTATTCTATTAGCTTTATACATCTCTTGTAGAACATGTCATTTAGACTTGATTTTATTGATTAATTTGTCTTTTGTGTCTCCTTCAGGTGTTGTTTCCACTGCAAACAATGGTGGTTTTACTAGTATAAGAACAAGGGTAGGTGATTTGGTGCTGTTCTTATTTTTCATCCCCCCTTCTTTTTTTTCCCCTTTTTTTGTAGTTATTTTAATGGACTTTTTGGGATCTACCCTAAGCAACAGTTCATTCCATGGTTGAATAAAATAAATTAAATCACATAGATTAACACTTTTGTTAAGGATGGTGTGACATGGGAAAAAAGATGCAATGATGCATCTATGTGAACGAATAACAAAATGTTCAAGCTGTGTATGTCGCAATGATTAGAGAAAGGTGACCTAGCAATCTAGTGAGATGAACAACACTGTGGCCCCCAATAGAGCTGAATGGTTTAATAAATTTATTTGACTGACTCAGTTGATTGGCAATAAAGGTGTACTTAGTTGAACTAATTATCGAAGCAATACTATCCAGATGGTTTTCTATTGTAACATTAACAGGAAATACTAGGTCAATTATTTGTTCTATCATCCATGGCTTGAAGAGACATTGGAAATTTTAGTTATTACGCCAAGGTGGGTTTTTCCTTGATAAGTCATGGCTTTGGGATTCTCTACAAGGGATTATGAGGTTACTGATTGTGGCTTTGTATTGTACTTTGGAGACCCTTGTCCGACACTGAAGACAGAGGATAAACTTTCGGATTCAACCCTTTAAAAGTGAAGTACTATTCTCAAAAATGTTTGTGTATGCAGCCTGCTAAGCCTAGTTCTGACTTCTGACTTGTAAGAAGTTGTCTACCTAGAAGGCACCTTGTACTTACATACCATATACTGGATTGGAACTTTATATATGGCAACTAAAAAATGTAAAACATTGTGCTTCCAAGATAGGATGGTAAATCAGTTCTGACAGGTCACCACATAGGTAAAATTATCAGTATTTATGAAAGAAAAGAACTTATAATGGAAAACAATGTGCTTCCAAGATAGCATGGTAAATGTTTCCCATTTTTAACCTTTAGTGTGCGATGACAAAATTCTTCCTATTTTATTTTCTTATTACTTGCTAGAAGGTAGCTTGTGATATGAGCAAAGAAAAATTAAGTTGCATTTATTTTCAGAATTTCCCAGTACCTGAAGATCTTTCCGCATATGATGGTGTGGAGCTACGCCTTAAAGGTGACGGCCGGCGTTATAAGCTTATTGTTCGCACGAGCAGTGATTGGGATACTATAGGATATACATTGAGTTTTGACACAGTAGAAGGCCAGTGGCAGTCGGTAAGTTGCATTGAGTGCGTAATCATTGAGTCATATTTAATAATCTGGCTTCTGATTATTTGATTTGTATCTTACAGGTGCGCTTACCTTTTTCTTCTTTGAGACCCATATTTAGAGCACGAACTGTATCAGATGCTCCACCCTTTGACCCAAGCAACATCCTATCGTTGCAGGCATGCTTCTACACTTGCCAATACTTTTCTATTTTTTAGCTTCTTAAGTTTCTGCCTTTTTTACGGTAATGATGGATGCAAAATTTTCAGCTCATGTTTAGTAAGTTCGAATATGATGGGAAGCTTAATCCAACGTTCGTGGAAGGTGCATTTCAGCTTCCTGTATCAAGCATTCGGTCATATATTAAGGATCCTATCACCCCAAGGTTCAATGCTTGTTTTCAATTTTCTTGATCCTCGTCTCGTCTCTTCACTTTTTTTTTTTGCAATGTAATGACTATCGCAGAGGGTAGTGGTTTTGGCTAATTGTAGTGGTTGCTTCTTGTAGGTTCGTTCATGTGGGCTCTGCCGGAGTGACTCGAATTGAGAGACCTGGACTCGATTTAAGTAAACAGCCTCCTGCTGTTCGCTTGAACAAGGAACTGGGATTTATTCTCACTTTCAAGTTGAAGGTTCGATGCTATCTCTGCGCATCCACTTTGTCATCACACAAATTTATACTGTTTAGATATGCAAGTTTTTCCCAACCTTGGTAGTGCTAATTTGTGGTTTGTAAAAATAAATCACATTGGATATGCCAATTGAGTCAATCCGCTTGCAAGTGCAGGACACTACAATTCTTTATTTATCTCTGGAATGTGATTACAATCAAAATTAGCATCGATTATCTACCTTGGTCTGCTACTAGGAAGACATCCTTCTGATGCAGGTTGTGGTAAATTGGTACTGTTAATTTGTGATGCTATCGAAATCCAGGGCAGATAAATACTTTCATTGTGGTTTAGGGTAGAAGCCTTCTGTTGAACTGTCTATGCTTGTGTAAATTTTGTCTGAAACTCTTCTCGCAGCTGATCAGCAATGCTTGTGAAGATATTTGAAGTGTATAATGCTCAAATACCATGACAGCCATGATAACTGATGATCTACTTGCCTTAAAAAACAGTGTGAACCGACTTGGATGTTATGACACATGAATTGTCAAGACTGTGTTTATTTGTTGTGAAAGCAATTTGAAAGGGGAAAATGTATTTGGCGATCATGTTTTTTGGCTCGGAAAAAATATGTAAGAGAAGTCTGGTAGGAAGTTATCTGCAGTGTCGTAAAATCTGTTTTTTAATAACATCTGTTGTCTCTGATTCCCACTGCTGCCAGCTGATGTATGGCTTATGTGATTTAAGGGCCTTACCTCAAGTTTGTATTGGACCTCTTAGAAGAAATCCTTTGATAAACTGTGTTTGCACTAGACAGGAATGTGGATTCTCTTCTTTGACTGAGTATGGCAATTATTGTGATGCTTAATAAAAAAAAAATAACATGCCTCAAACTAGCATGTTTGCCATGCTTGTGGACAAAAAACAGTGTGAACCGACTTGGATGTTATGACACATGAATTGTCAAGACTGTGTTTATTTGTTGTGAAAGCAATTTGAAAGGGGAAAATGTATTTGGCGATCATGTTTTTTGGCTCGGAAAAAATATGTAAGAGAAGTCTGGTAGGAAGTTATCTGCAGTGTCGTAAAATCTGTTTTTTAATAACATCTGTTGTCTCTGATTCCCACTGCTGCCAGCTGATGTATGGCTTATGTGATTTAAGGGCCTTACCTCAAGTTTGTATTGGACCTCTTAGAAGAAATCCTTTGATAAACTGTGTTTGCACTAGACAGGAATGTGGATTCTCTTCTTTGACTGAGTATGGCAATTATTGTGATGCTTAATAAAAAAAAAATAACATGCCTCAAACTAGCATGTTTGCCATGCTTGTGGACAAA
>BPLS01000591.1:194965-240098 GCA_019656275.1 Rhododendron kiyosumense
GTGATGCATCACAAGATTCACGACATATGTGGCAGTACTTTCAGAGCGTTAGGATCTCTTTTCTGTCCTTCCATTTTTTCCTGTCATTCTCTGAAACCAATGTCAGTCATCCCTTGTAGTATAGAAGAGAGCTAGAAAGGGATACTATTTTTGTTTGTTCATTAGATATTTTCATTTACGCATCCTGGTCCTTTTTGCAGGGTGAAGATTTGATACGGGAAAGTGGAATTCCATACACAATTGTTAGGCCTTGTGCATTAACTGAGGAGCCTGCAGGAGCTGATCTCATTTTTGACCAAGGAGACAATATAACGGTAATACCATCCAATTGAATTTTGTTACTGGTGTTCTGCACTTTAATTGGCCATATGTTGCTGAAGATGGCTGATGTGTTTATGCAGCCAAAAAAGAGGCTAATGGAAAGTTGTGGCATCTGCCTGTGTTCTTATGATATTGTCTTCTCACACAATATATTCGTATCTGAAACTTACAGGGGAAAATATCAAGGGAAGAAGTTGCTCGAATATGTGTTGCTGCTCTTGAAAGCCCTTATGCGTGTGACAAGACCTTTGAGGTTGTACTTATACACCTTGCACCTTCTACCTGCATGCAATTCTTATCTGCTACTGTTGTATCTTCCCAATCAGAAACTTCAGGCAGTGGTTTATGTGCAGGACATATGGTGAACGTTACATGCTTTTTCAATTTTTTTCTGCGCATTATTTTCTTGAAATCAGTTGAGTTAATTTTAGCAAGAGTGGTGATGTTAAAGAAGGTTGCTTTAGGTGTTTGCAGTTCTGCTTGAGATATTGCATCATTTAACTCTGTTATTCTCATGTATAAATCTCCTATGTGAGAGACCAGGTATGTAACCTCTCCTGAGAATTTTTCTCACGTAGAAGAAATTATGAGCTGTTCTCCCTTGTGTCTATGATGGATCAATGACAGTAGCATCCGCCTGTTCCCTATATAACATGTTTTACATCACTGGACAATGGGCAGTGTAAGTTCGAGATTCCAAATTTTTAGGCTCTGTTTGGAAAAAGTTGCCAGTTTTTCATTTTTTGTTTACAGAAACCAGGAAATGAGTTTTTGTTGCAGTTCTTGTTCTTTTTCTTTGTCGTTTTTTCTTGGTCATGGGTTAAGAACTTCTAAAGGCGCAAAGTGGTGGAAACATTTTAATAATTCAAAAAATATTTCCTATTGTTACTTATACTACCTAAACATGGAACTCATATCTGACACAGCGGGAACCTGATAGTTGTGTTGGCTGCTTAGGTGTGCAAAGCCTGTCCATAGCTTGTTTCTGTTAAGTTATCCTTGCTTCTAAAGCTTCAGTTCACCAAGTTTGTTCTGAATTATGGACGATGGCACTCCCTAACAAACTGGACAAATCACTTTCCCACAAGTTTTGGTTTAGTTTGAATTCATGGAAGTTTGAAATTCGTTTGCTTTCGTACATACCCTGAAAGTTTAAAAACCAAAGTATTCAGATACACTTTATTTTTGTTTCTTTTGACATTTTGCAGGTTAAAAGTGTCGTTCCATTTAGTGAGCCTTTCACAGTGGATCCTGAAAACCCTCCACCTGAGAAAGATTATGACGTGTATTTCAAGACATTGAAAGATGGAATTACGGGGAAAGAAGTCCTAGAACAAAGTCCTGTTGCCATCTAATTCCAGAGCATGGTATTTGTACTTTCAAAATATCAAGAGAGATTGTTGCAGGTGTTCTCAAATTCCAGATCTTCAGTTGGTTAATCTCAGAGTTTGGGTGAGAAGGGAAAAGAGAAAACAAAACTGTCAGTCACTAAGAATCCTAGGAAAACATCATAAATTTGCATCTTTCATATTCATATACTCGCAATTTCGTTCTGAAGTTCGGTCTAAGTTTGTGCACTGCTTCCTTGTTGCAGAGAGAAGAGCAAAAGCAGTTATAAAAGATAGAGAAAAAGCAAGAGAAATCAGAAAATACTAGGTATACGTGTAACTGTCTGCTTGTTCAATCCAAAAAATAGACTCACAAATTGAAGTTCGATGGTATTAACCTTTCCTTGCCATGAGTTCATTATATACTCCCCTAAAAAGTAGGCAAAGTATTGAAAAACTACTCATGTATTTACTGCGAACCTTTCTACATTTTTTATGGTCAAACGGAAATTCAGAACCTTTGTACTTTGATACTGCATAAGAAATGTTATAATCTCTATTTCATGGAAGAGCGGACACATGATGTAAGAGTATCCGAAAAGTATCGGATACTTAAAATTAATTTACAAATTGTGGATACGTTTATGGTGTATTAGATATGTGCCATTGACTATCCAAAGAGTATCTGTATCCTATATTGACATGACATGGATATGACGCCAATCTACAAGTACTCTTAGGCATGCTTCATTGGTTAACTCCAAGCATTTTGAATGGGCCCTAGCCACTTGTGTATGGTTCAAGCATATAACCTAAATTCAACATACATCACTAGTTAATGCCCTTTATAACTCCGACTACCAAATCTATAGGTATTAATAAGGAGAGATTATTCAGTGTCCTTGGGGCATGTGGTCGCCCTTCGGCCTATTCTTGGGTTCCAAATGTGTGGTAGAGAAAAGCTTTGGGTTACCACATGCTGGTGTCTCAAGAGTATTGAATAAATTTTCATTAATAAATGATATGTGGTTACGCAACCTCCAAAAACCTTTAAATATACAAGCTCAAGTAATACAAGATGTATACAGTTATTACTCGACAAAAGAAGGGATAAGAACATTTCTATGGTTGGAAATATCCGCATTGTCTCCTTATCTGTCCTCCACAATGTTCTAAATGGCCACCAGGCGCTCGGTGGCAGGTTGGCGCCATGATTACACCCTCGGCGGATAGGGAGATTTGGCGGAGCTTGGTAGTTGTCTTGGCAGCTAAGGGAGTTTAGGCGGAGCTTGGCGGCCGTCTTGGTGGGCTTGGCGGAGCTTGATTGCCTTAAATATATTTAAAACAAAAAACGCCGAATCGCTCGGCGGCGTCGAGCGCCATTTAGAACACTGGTCCTCCATGATAAGGAGAGACGAGGGTCTCAATATAGTTGCCACAAACTGTATAATGAGTTTGGAATTCCACAAACCACCAATTCCCTCGGTGTTTCTTTTTTCATGCAGTACACAACTAGTTTCCTTCTGCCAGATTCATCTCGTAGCCTTCCAATAGATTCATCTGGTAACCTTTCTCCGTCGCCTTCTTCTACCATTGCATCTGTCAACACAAAGTCGTCTTCAACTGACAAACACAACACATCTACTTTAGACATCCCATGAGAAGCAATCGTAAATTTGGTCCACAGTTTTCTTACCCCGTACTTCTTCATCATCCAAACGTCAATTCCATTAAACAAGCAAAAAAACCATACAAAGATAACCCACAAGAACCGCCATGTGACATGGTGAAGCCAATAATTATCGTTCAAAGGCAGCTTCACTTCCCTAAAAATCTCATCCCATAAATCAAAAGCAAGAATAACATAAGAACCATCGAAACGACCAGTGCAGACACTCATTTAAGTAAACCCCATGAGGATTTTGCACAAGGACATAAGGTGAAACTTGAATTCTCACTATGTTTTTTGTTTTTAGGGTAAATTGAATCTTGAATTCTTGTCCAAGCATCAGTTTTCAGTGAATAGACAGCCACATCGTCCAATTCAAATTCATATGGAGAACCAATAGTACAGCCGAGGAAATAGATTGATTACCTACATCAGAAACTAAAACCAACCCACTGCAAGATCCCCAACTATGGACCCACTCGTGGGAGTGTTCGATCGAAGAAAAATCAAGCCTTTCCGCACCGCAGATGAAAATGGCTGTTATGCGGGTAGTCGGTAGTATTGGTTATGTGAATGTTGGTTTTGGAGAAATCGCGCGCACACACACAGAGTCAGTCTCAAATGAGGTGGTCCACATTTTAGTTAAAATGCGGACCTCCTCATTTCTCCTATTTTCTGATCGAATTTCGATGATTCGAGCCCGCTCAATATGTTCAGAACGTGATTTTAAAGGTACTCGTGAGGAAATCGGCAAAAAAAAAAAGACCAGGAAGGGCTTCATCCAAGCAGTTTTTGTTTGAACCGTTTGATAAAAAACAAACAAAAAATGCTCGGATGAAGCCTTTCCCGGTTATTTTTTTTGCTGATTTCCGCGAGTACTTTTAAAATCACGTTTTGACACATTGAGCGGCTCGGATTATCAAAATTCAATTGGGAAAGAGAGGTCCGCATTTTATTAAAATGAGGTGATCCTCCAATTGTAGTGCATCCTCCTACTTTTCCGATTAAGTGCCCATGGTTTTCACTTAAATCATACAACTACCATTCGCTTCTAACTGGGATGCGTAGTGCTGTAGGTACAGGTTAGCACTAGTATATATATATATATATATATATATATATATATATATATATATAT
The DNA here is from genome assembly GCA_019656275.1 of Rhododendron kiyosumense. Taxonomy (NCBI): domain Eukaryota; kingdom Viridiplantae; phylum Streptophyta; class Magnoliopsida; order Ericales; family Ericaceae; genus Rhododendron; species Rhododendron kiyosumense. The sequence goes on from BPLS01000591.1 coordinate 199,422, forward strand.
AATATTCTCATTTCCTGCCTCTTTCTTTCCTTGGCAGTTCCTTTGGACATTGAGAATCAACGGTGATGAGAAAGGAAAACCCTTATCAAATCTCACCTGAATCTATAATATTATGTGGAAAAAGGAAGTAACCACTCAAAAAATACGTTCCTCCCAATTTCTTGTTAGAAAATATGATTATTCTTTGTGATACACCCAATAATATCAAAACATAATCAAATTATAATATAAAGCCTGGAAATTGAGAATGAAATGGTGATCAAGGCAAGTGTTGCACTATATACTTAAAGTAGATTTCACGTTGCTTTATGAGAACTACTTGATCGGAATCCTTCCAAAGCAGCACTACAATTGGAGGATCTCGCGAACTATCTTATATTTCTACCCTCTCATGTGAATGGACTCGAAATGTGTTTTTGTTAAAGTATGTAGCGAAAGCGTGGATTTATTTTTAGATAAAAGAGCATATTTTGAAACATGCAAAACTAAGTTGGGGAGATTGTAACGACTCATATATAGAGGAACAAACTATCATAAAAAGGAATGGACGCAACTGTTCATTCCGAAGAATCCGAACAGGCACCAACTCAAAAGGCACACCTCTACATTAATGATAATTAATCACCAAAAACCAATTGTAATAGCCATTCTTCAACCAATTCCAAATACGGATATTTAGAGACAATTTCTCGTTCATATATAAATGGTTTCACAAACCATTTTTCCAACATTTCCCACCAAATCACGCAACCCAAATGAGTGATTTGGGGGAAAACTGGAATTTAAACTTTTCTTTTCCTTCGTTTACTAACCAAATTATTCAATCAAAACGGACTGAAGAAGCACACTCTCCCTGTACCACCCTTATAAAGAATTTCAACAGCCAAGAAATGAAGAGTTCCCACTGTTCCCCACACTGAAACAAACTCTGCGTCTTCTCCTCCTCGTCCTCCTCGCCTGCAAATCACGTGGCTTTCTCAGCATTTCCCTTCCATTTAATATCTCCCCACCCCCATGTGAGCTTAGAAATAGATATCTTCTGATCGGGGGAGACCACAATCCACTCTGGGCATAATCGAAGTCGAATTCCGAAACATCTGAGAATTTCATGAGAATTCGGTCAGAGACGGATTTGGAAACCATCTGGATTCTCCAAGGAGAGAAAATGGCATCAGGAAATGAGGGTGAATATTGTGAGATTTCGGAGATTGACATTTGAGACAATAATAAGAATAGGCCAGCAGAGGTTGAAATAAAACATCAAATAAGGTGCGTAAAGAAATGATTTTGGTTGGGGAATTGGAATTGGTGGCCGGGAACTGATCGATCGATTGAGGAGGCCGGAGACAAATTAAGTTGCATTTTTAGAGGGGAGTTTTAATTGCATGCATGTGAAGGGTTCTTTCTGTGAAAGTGGGAAAATACTATACTACTCCTACTTTGATAAGGACGTGTGTGGACGTTGTATGCAATCATATAGTATATAATTAATAATGTGGAACGTGGGTAGCATGATTTGAGGTATCAAGTCAAGTTGGTGTTTCTCAACATTACTTAACGTTTAAGCTGGCTTGGTACGTACGTAACATTTGTTGTTTATTTTGCATTCAGAATATTAATTTGCAACGTGTGTATATATATATATATATATATAGAGTAAGCTTCTAATGTGGACCTCCGCATCCAAGCAAAGTGCGGACCTCCCCTTTTCCTATCGAATTTCGATGATTCGAGCCGCTCAATGTGTTCAGAACGTGATTTTAAGGGTACTCGCGAGAAATCAACAAAAAAAAAGGACTGGGAAGGGCTTCATTTGAGCAATTTTTGTCTATTTTTTATTGAACGGTCCAATTTAAAACTACTCAAATCAAGTCTTTCCCAGTCATTTTTTTTGCCGATTTCTCGCATATACCCTTAAAATCACGTTCTGAACACATTGAACGGCTCGAATCATAAAAATTCAATCGGGAAAGACGAGAAATGTCACGACCTCAATTTTCAACATAAATAAATAACACTATTTAATACAAGAACTTCACGTATTATACGTATTACCCAAAGAGTTTTCCACCTGTTTATATTAACAAACAAGTCCCCATGATTAACAAAATATAACCATGGTACCATGGCCCAAATTAACTTAGATACATCTATGACGTGTTCAGAATATTACAAACTTTAGTCAAAAGATAATTCAAAAGTTAATTAGTTACAAAACCATCTTTGCCCAAAAGAAAGTCTATCACAAAGATGAATAAGTAACTAAATAAAACTAGCTTCCATAAAGTCTTCATGTATAAGCACACCGTCGCATGCAGTCTATTGTCCAACATTCGAACCTGAAAAGAATGATTTTGTTAAGCTACACTAATCCAGTAGGAAAATCTTTACCAATCTTATGTGGAAATATGATGACAAGTGCAAACAAGAAAGGATAAGGAAATACAGCTCGGTAAACGATAATCAATCAATTTGTAAATGAGCATTTAACAAAATTGAAAGCATAAACTATGTGACACTAATTCCCTCAAATAATCCCATCTCGACCTGCTAACCTAAAACTCAACCATCGGTATTTCCACCACTTACGTTACCGTATAAGACCATAAGGATTACCATGTTACCACCCATTACCATGTTACCACCCCATGCGTCATGGTGATCCCTAAAGACTCGGGTTACCGTATTACCACCATTTGTGTTACGAAACCCTCTATGTCTCCGTATTACCATCACTTGCGTTACGGGACTTCCTATCCCTACTTTCGACTCAAAATCAACTATTTTCTCATACAACACGCAAACTAGGACTCCCCCGTGAACACATTCTTACATAGAACATCCTACGCTATGCCAACGTCATCACAAATGCACCATGATCGATCACAAAATACCAACAATCTATAGAAAGTAAATTAACAACGTTTAACTAAGTCAATTCTTATCCGGTTCTTGCTAACGGAAGACCAATGGACCAAGGAATACATTGAGCCATCATAGGAAGTCAATTAGACAAGTTTAAGATAGTTTAGGAGGTGTCTAAAAGGGTTAAGAAGTGATCGGAGGTCAAAACAATCGACGGAGAAACAATAGGTGCAAAACTGGAGTTAAGCTCCTGGTATCGATACGCACGAAATCCGTATCAATACAATACTCTCTAACCAGAAAGATAAGTTTATAGTATCGATGCAGCCCTTAATCTGTATCGATACCACGGGGCTTCGGGTAGCGATTCCAACAGATTTTCATGGCAAGCATAAGAACCAAAATCCAACAAACAAATGCACGATTCTACACCAAATCAACATATAAACATATAAAATAGGTAAAGAAGTCCCTACCTCACAACAATGCCCAACCTCTCGAACTTCGAAGATAGGGGTGGTACCAGAAAGCAAATCAATAGTGAATTCAATCTCTCTCTTCGGACGTAAGCCGGGCAACTCCATCGGAAACACATCCAGAAAATCACAAACGACAAGAGGTAACTCCCCACGCGCGGATACGTCCTCATCTAAGGCCAAACTCGCTAACAGAGCATACATCGACTCGCGCTCCCGAGACTCACTCAGATACGGTTCTATCGGTTCCTGACGCTCTCGGAAGAACTCGAAACAAGAACCCCCAGGCGGACAAATATGGACCCGACGCCTGAAGCAATCTATTGTAGCATGGAACGTCGAAAGCCAATCCATTCCCAAAATAAGGTCAAATCCTGACATATTCATCATGATAAAGTCAAATGTAAAACGGCGATCTTGAATAACAAGCTCACAATCTCGAATAACTGATACTTTTGATTTCCAACCCCAAAGCACAAACAATAGATGTAGCAATAAATGAATGCGATGCTCCAGAATCAAACAATACTCTTGCAAAGGAGTTAAACAACAGAAATGTATCCCTCACAATCGAAGTTTCCGGGGCCTGAGAAGTGACAGTAGGTGGTGGAGGTGGAATAGCAAAAGTGATAGCAAATGCCCTCCCCTGAGTGGTCTGACCCTGAATGTGTCCACCCCGATGACCGGAGCCCTGAGTAGGTGTAGACGAACTAGCTCCTCTCTCAGCCTGAGATCCCTGAACCGAAGTGTTCTGACGAAAGTGAGATTGCTGCTACCTCTGATTATACCGAAACGATTGCTGGCCAGAATCCTGTCCACCCCTCGGCTACTACACCAATCCCAACTCACTACGAGCCCCATCCCTACGTGGACAATTTCTAGCAAAGTGACCAGGCTTCCCACTAGTAAAGCACATGTTCAAAAGTCGCGGGCATTGGGCACGAATGTTCCCCGTCTAACTACACTCGTGACATACAATCGAAAGTCTGTTAGAAACTCCCTGAGTCCCGAACAAAGAAGAAGGTGGAGGTCTAACATTTGACGGACCCTGTGAAGCCAATGATTGATCTCGTTGTCTCTTTCTTCCTCGACTACCGAAACTCCCCGAAGAAGAAGTCATACCCCTCGTTGGTTGTCTTGGTTCCCAAACCTTAGTATTTTTGGTGCCTCCCTCGATGTCTCGATGCTCCTTGCACACTCAACGACTTTAGAAAACCTCCCTTTGTGTTGTGCCATAACAAACTTCTTCACAGTGTCGTGCAAGCCTCTTTTAAACCACCTACATTCCTCTCTTCGGTGGCTACTAACTCTGGGCGAAACGGGACAAGGATTGAAATTTCAATGCATATTCCGACACAGTCATGTCTCCTTGCTCTAGTTTCTCAAACTCGTCTCTTAATTGGTCGCAACTTGTTTCTGGAAAGTATTGCTCCTCGAAGAGCACTTCAAATTCGGCCCAAGTAAGGTTCTCCACATCTGGCTCATTGGCTTGAGCCGCGGTCCTCGCTGCTCTCTTTGCATCCTTTCGTGATTCTAACACCAACTCCCACCATTCGTTCGCGTCCCCAGTATGTTGAACGGCTACAATATTGACTCGCAAGTCATCCTCCGTGATCTGAAGATCCCTAAAAAGTTTTTGGATTTGAGCTAGCCAATGATCGGCCACAAGAGGATCACTACTCGACCCGTCGAACGTAGGTGGATTTCTTCAACTGAACTCTCTCATTGCTATCATAGCACGACTATCTGCGCTTTCCCTATGAGCAGGATTTAAAAGGTTTGCAGCCACAAGAGCCGCAACGAAATCCCTAGCAAAAGGGTTTTGAATGCGGGAACTTCTTCTCCCCGACCGTGTTCGGTTCTTTCCCCCGGATTCTCACTCGGATTTTCCCTATGGTGGCTAACCTCATCCTCAATCAGCGCCTCTTGGCCACGACCACCCCTACTTTTGACCTCATCTACTCTAGCACGCGTTCTCGGAGGCATCTTACTACAAGTTATAAGTGGAGAAAGATTTATCAATAGCAACATTGTCATATGAGGTCAAACCTCCAACTATCCCAACACGGGTCAAAGTAACACTATGCCACTCTACAATATTAAAATGCAATGTCACATAAGCCAAGTAATGTCCATGCACACAAGCACACATGTGATATTTCAAAAGACGTGACATTTTGAACCCATGAGACTAAAAGTCTCCCCACAGTCTCAAAGTATTCAAACCTAGACGCTCTGATACCAATTTGTCACGACCTCAATTTTCAACATAAATAAATAACACTATTTAATACAAGAACCTCACGTATTATACGTATTACCCAAAGAGTTTTCCACCTGTTTATAGTAACAAACAAGTCCCCATGATTAACAAAATACAACCATGGCACCATGGCCCAAATTAACTTAGATACAGATATGACATGTTTAGAATATTACAAACTTTAGTCAAAAGATAATTCAAAAGTTAATTAGTTACAAAACCATCTTTGCCCAAAAGAAAGTCTATCACAAAGATGAATAAGTAACTAAATAAAACTAGCTTGCATAAAGTCTTTATGTACAAGCACACCGTCGCATGCAGTCTACTGTCCAACATTCGAACCTAAAAAGAAGGATTTTGTTGAGCTACACTAGCCCAGTAGGAAAATCTTTACCAATCTTATGTGTAAATATGATGACAAGTGCAAACAAGAAAGGTTAAGGAAATACAGCTCAGTAAATGATAATCAATCAATTTGTAAATGAGCATTTATCGAAATTGAATGCATAAACTATGCGACACTAATTCCCTCAAATAATCCCATCTCGACTTGCTAACCTAAAACTCCACCATCGGTATTTCCACCACTTGCGTTACCGTATAAGACCATAAGGATTACCATGTTACCACCCTATACGTCATGGTGATCCCTAAAGACTCGGGTTACCGTATTACCACCACTTGCGGTACGGGACTTCCTATCCCTACTTCCGACTCAAAATCAACTATTTTCTCATACAACACGCAAACTAGGACTCCCCCATGAACACATTATTAGATAGAACATCCCAAGGAATTTCAAGCCCAAGAATGTGATTGCAAGGCCGGAAGAAGGTTGTTTCTTGAAGATCTTGAGAGATGGAGTGAGGTTTTGGGTGGGAGGAGAGGAGAGAGAGAGAGATCGGCAGTGAGAGAGAGAGAGAGGAACGGATGAGAGAGAGAGAGAGAGAGAGAGAGAGAGAGAGAGAGAGAGAGAGAGAGGAGTAGAGATAAATGATCTCCTACTTCTCACACACCCCTATATGTACTCATGTATCTTTAAACTACACACCCATTCCCTCAATTCTCAATTTCCTTCACTTTGGTCCTTGGTTCAATTAATCACAAATAAACCATATTCCTCCAATTAGTCATTCAATAAATATTTCAAGAATTAAAAATATTCAGGTCTCTACAAGAAATGGGGTGGTTCGCACTTTGCTTGGATGCGGAGGTCCGCATTAGAAGCTTACTATATGGTACTATATAAAATTGGCACTACGTTTGTAAATGCTAGTACAACAATTCTATTTTCGTATTATATGAATTCGAAAAAAGATATAAAAATTAGAATTAAGCAAGATAAGAAATGGTTATGCACATTGCCAATTCCACCGAACATTTACAAAATAAACGATAATGGTAGGAATTTTTCTAGAAAGGGTTGCTGTAGTTTACGACAAATTCTATGTTTGTTCCTGCAGTATAAATTGTACCAAATTTAACCTTTTACGTATTTCATTTGTGTTCAATTTTCATCCCTGTGATGACTTCCGTTAGTATCAAAGTGAAAATGTAGGAGCACAAGTGGGGAAATCATCCTAAGGGACGACAAAAAAAATTGTGCTAAAGTACAGGGACCCAATTAAAATTTTCTCAAGCTTTTTGCCTTGTGTTTTAAAATTTTACTACAAATAGAGCCCAATTTTCTGCTAATATTTATCCCAAAAAAAAGTGTACAAAATTAAGCTCGTTCCAAACCCATCATTTTTTTTTTTTATAGATTATAATAGTTTGATATGGGAGACCTATTAGCAAGTTTGGATTTTTATTAACTACAAAATCTAAAGTTTTGTTAAAGGGACGTATTGAACATCAATAAGTGTTTCGAAAGGAAAAAAGACCCCTACACACTCTGGTTCATAAGATGTTCTTGTATTTGAATCTCTCACATTTATTGGCAATTTTTAGATGAATTAGTAAACTAATTTCAGACAACATTTTTATGACTTCTTTTGTCCATCTTTTAGTTCCTTGTTCGTTTACAGATGCTATTTTGGTTTAGGTGGGTGGATTGTTGATGGCTTGATATTTACGTACTTGTAGCCATGCATGCATCGACAAAAGAAAAGGCCCTTGAAGTGATGTCTCGCTAACTTTATTTGCACCTTGAATTGTTTATGAAATTTAAATTGTTTATGAATCTTTCTTTCTGGATTGTTGATTGAGTGCCAGTTTCCCTAAAAAAGTTAAATTGACTTTCTGTTTTGTCCTTATTCAAAATTTTCTCACTTTTGTTGTTTTGCATCAAATTTTTGTACATTATTAATTCATCTCGACGTACTAACAAGACATACGACATTCTATGGAATGGGAATTTACTGAATAGTATTCCCTCCTGGAAAAGATATCTGTAAGCAGAAATTAATAAAAAAAAGTAAAAAATTATGACCAAAATCCAAATGGTTTTTGTACTTTTCTGCTTTTGTTTGTTGAGACAAATCAATAATCTAAAAAAATTTGGCGCAAAACTAACAAACGCCAAGTAGCTTTTTTGAAAAACTGGCCATGAGTTGTGTTTCCGAATCATGCCTTCTATATCAGTCGGTGTATGAGGGGAAGAAAGGATTTTTTTTGCTTAACTATTTTACGTTATGCATAGTATGTTAAGATTAAAGGGCCCCATTTAAGAAGTTTGATTCAAGTCTCACAAATCTCAGAGCTAGCCTTGCTCAGAATTCATGTTAGTACGTAGCATGAGTTTTTTTTTTTTTGGCCAAAACGGTAGGAATTGTACAACATGCTAATCACGATGTACTGTTTTGATTAGCGTGATTAGCATGAGCTTGCCCTTGTGTAGTTTCCAAAGTATATGATTTACAAATCCCAAAGGGTGCAAGAGCATCCGCAGTGAAATAATCAAAAATGGATAATTAAAAATTGTCACATCATTTTTTGGTTATCCATTTAAGAGGTTGCTAAAGTTAGCAATGTGACACTCCCACGTTGGAAAATATATGGAAAGCGATTCCATATATAATGAAACGCAGCGTGACATGCTACTGACTTGAGATTAAATTTTTGAGCCACATGGTTAAGCGAATGGTTAGCAGGTTAGCTGATGCGGGTCGTGATAGGTGGTATTAGAGCTTGCACCAACCGGAAGTGTAAGGCGGGTCCCATGAGGAGATGTGCTTGGTGGGCCCGACAAATGAAGAGCTTGAGGTGCTTGTCGTGCTGGGGGGTGTGGGCTACCACAGCCCCGGGTGGATCGGGGCGGCTCGCAAAACGAAGTTTTGATTTGAAAATTTGAAGAATTGAAGAGTCACCACCCGGATTTATGGTTTGCCACCCGAGAAACCATTTTGATTTGAAAATGATGATTTGAATTGAAAACCAGAGATTGTTTTGGGTTCGGAAGCCATGTTACGAGAGATGAAGAGTTTTACAGCACCCCTCTCGCCCAATTTTAAAATCGGTCTCTACTGAACATTTGCAGGATTTTTGAAAATGCTTTGTTCCATTAAGCAATTAGCAGATATCCATAGATGTATCAAGTAAGAGGTGCATGCTGCCTGTGCTGGTGTACAACATATATTGATGAAATAATGCAAGATGTTAGAATGATGCATAAAAAAATGGAGATCTGTCACTGAGAACACTCCCGAGCGCTCGGGACTACACTCCTGATCGCTCAGGAGTTCTACCATTCTATCTTGCAAATTTCTGTTAGACAAATATGCTACAACATTTGGAATAATCACACACTATTAACATCGTATGTCATTGCTCAACAAGAAACTTAAACAACTAGGAATAGGTCCAGGTCATCCAAATTCTGCTTCCTTGCAACTAAAAGTAAACCTAACTGAGCTCTAGAAAGGCATTGGCCTACCCAGTACTTGAAAACTTGCATGAATAGCCGCATAGGGGGAGAAACATGCTGCACCAAAATAACAGTACTCCCGAGCGCTTAGGAGCACGCCTGAGCGCTCAGGAGTGATTCTTGCATACTAAAAAAAACCTTTATAACCTTTTGCTCTTGTTGTTAACCAAGATCAGATGGACTTATAACCAGTACGAGGAACTGGTTCAAGCCCTCGATCTCCCTCAGAAGTGGAAAAACAGTGGCTTTTCAAGTATAACAATGGAATTTCATACCTTTTGTGCTTGAACAAGACTTCTTGGATTAACTTGGATGCTTGAAAATGGGTAGAAAAACAGTAGAAAAATGAAGTGTAAAACTTCAAATGCTTTTGTGATATTTGGGTTTTCTTTGAAAATTATTTGAAGAAGGAAATTGGAAAAAGTTTGAGGGTGTTTGAACATGAGTTTTTTGAAAACAGGGGAGTGTGAGAGTTCAATTTCATGGCCCATTGCAAGGCAAAACATAGGGGTATTTATAGGCAAGCCAAAATTAGGATTTTAACTTGAAAATCAAATCAAAATTGAAAAGAAAATAGTTTTGGGGGGAAAATGGCATGATTATTCTTTTGCCCCATCTGAATACTCAGGCAGGACCAAGTTGAACGTTTGAATGGACTGAAAAAGTCTGAAAAAGGTTTGAAAAAGCCATGGTCAATGGTCAAGCTCATCACATGCTGTGACAGAGCTCTTGAGCGCTCAGGAGTGGTTCCGAGCACTCAAGAGTGGTCCCGAGCGCTCAGGAGTGTCTGCCTAACTTCAGAAGGGCGCCACGGACACTCCCAAACTCGCTTTCTGGTGTTTTTCAAAGTGTTGGAAAGCTCGTTGAGTGCTCTTTCTAACCCAATTGGTTTCATTCAAAGTTATTTTATATGCTGAAATGTGTGCCAATTTTACCCTTAGGGTGTCAAAAAAAAAGATGGCTTTGGTTTGTAAAAGTCCAAGAAACATCGTTCAAGCTTTAGCCAAGTCCCATTTTGATTCCTTTTCGTCATCGGGGAGCCTTGAGGGCGCAAATTAAGGATAATTAATAGGTTCAAATTGGGGTGTCTATAGTTGCCCCTCTTTGGATGGCACTCAGTATCATGTCTGGATAGGAGTGACGTCCAAAGATTGAGACAGCCCAATTCGAGCCCTACTAAATCCTTAATCAAATGCATGTAAAAATTTACAAGCATTTAAAGCATGAGGTCGTACTCTTTTGAGTTGCCTACGTACCCTTTTTGTAGGGATCAGACCAACGTAGTTCTTTGGGGCAAATGCAAACATGAATGCTGTAAAAGGCATAAAATCATGCAAGTAAATAATTACCAGGCAAATTGATTGAGGAGTGCCCACCAATTGCTTTGTCTCAGTGGGTGGAATAATTAAACCGTAACATAAAATATACCACGAAGGGTGTCATCCAACGGGACAAGTTAGTTTGTCATGAAGGAATAAAAAGTGAATATACCGCAAGGGTGCTATCCAATGGGACAAGTTAGTGTGTCGCGAAGGAATAAAAAGTGAATATACCGTGAGGGGTGCTATCCAATGGGACAAGTTAGTTTGTCTCGAAAGGATCAAAACCAAATCCATGGCGAAAGGTGCTTGATAGGTGCCTCTCAGGATGGTGCCAAATCTATGGCAGAAGTCGATTGAAAGGAAGCCAAATCTTTGGCGAAAGATGATTGAAAGATGTCCCTCAGGACGATGCCAAATCTATAGCGAAAGATGATTGAAAGATGTCTCCTAGGACGATGCCAAAACTATGGCGGAGATCGATTGAAAGATGTCCCTCAGGACGATGCCAAATCTATGGCGGAAGTTGATTAAAAGAAGCCAAATCTATGGCAGAAGTCAATTGAAAGAAGCCAACTCTATGGCAGAAGTCGATTGAAAGAAGCCAAATCTATGGCAGCAGATGATTGAATGATGTCCCAGAGGACAATGCCAAATCTATGGCAGAAGATGATTGGAAGAAGCCAATGCCAAACCTATGGCGGATGTCGATTGAAAGATGTCACAGAGGACAATGCCAAATCTATGGCAGAAGATGATTGAAAGATGTCCCTCAGGATGGCCGCATTTTGAGACTTGAAAACAATGACGATGACACTTTTTCTTTATTATATATATATTTTTTGAAATAAATAAGGCACACATCTAAGTATCCTTTTTGCTTTACTGTCTTTGGGCAGTGGACCGGTATTTTCGGTTCGAGTTGTAGTCTGTCTTTGGATGGAAATTGGGTTTGAGATGGAGCCAGGGCTAGAGCTGGAGTTGGTTTGAGTTTGACTTCGATCAGGGCTTGGATTTTGAGCATTCATGCCCCAGTCTTGATGTTGGCTGTACGCTTGCTATGACTGATGACATTGGGCTGATGTGCCCAATGAGTGACAGATCTCAGTTCTAATTCTTTTTCTTGATTCCACTGATAGTTTCAGCAACCAATTTTATCATGAGTGCAAGTGCGGGTTCTTCCATGTATTGGAGTTTCTCTCACAAGTTGGGACCTCAAGATCAATATGACTTGATTAGACGGATGACCTTGTGTGAATTTGGACAAGGCCTAAATGACTCGAAAGACAAGAAGGACTTTTTATCAGAGGACTGACTCTTAATGACGATCTTGATTGGACGAGGAGCTTGATTACTTGAGGGTTCAAAAAAAAATGGCATGCATGCCCCACAATTGACGTTTGAAATTGTTATGATAAAATCAAGTTTCGATGATTTTCCCATTCGGGGCTTTGAAATTGTTCTAACACCATCAAGTGATGCTCATTCAGGATTTTCTTTGATCAAAACATGAGGATTTTTACCACAAACTGTGCCCCAGATTGCTGATGACAATCCATGAATTTCGAAAATGCCCCAGCTTGGATTTTGCGGGATTCAAGAATTGCCTTGCTGCCTATTCTTGTTTTCTCCTACTGTCTAGGATTTTTGTTATCAAGTTGTGCTTTTCAATCTGAAAGGACTTTATCCAGGTTGTAACGTGGCCAAGGTGTGGCTTAACAAAGAAAGAATAATAGGCTCAAAAATTTTCATTTTCTTTGGGTTTCGAGAGCTAGCAGCCATCTTGAATGTTTTTGTGCCTTTTTTTGCTTTTGATGGGTGCCTTCTTTCTCTTGATTTGCTTTGCACTTTGTTGTGCCGATGTGTTTGGCACTTTCGTTGATTTTAAGCTTTCTCTGATTTTTCTTCCATGCTTTGCATTTCATTATGCCCATGTATTTGGCATTTTCACGCTTTGAATTCTGATGCGCCGATGATAGCCAAGCGTTTGGCACATTTGTCCTCCTCATTTCACCCCAGTGTGGGGGATAGCTGCTTAGTTGGGTTCTTTTCAAAGAAATTGATTTAGGCTCAAGGGGGGTGGGGGGGGTATCAATGGATATATATCTTCAAGCGTTTGATAAAAGAAAAAGAATGCCTTTCTTCATTTTGAATTGCACAACTTGATAATTGGATCTTAGATGCAAGTTAAGAGATTTGTGTGCTCTAACTTTTGCCTAGATCACATTTTGAGGTTTTGATTTGGCGAGCTTTTTCTCGAGCCAAAGTGTTGCTTCTCGACAGCATCAGGGAGGGGTCCCTTGAAATTCTTCTTCTTGCCAGGGCAAAATATCTCATGTTTTGATTCCTCAATTGATGGTGAAAAACAATTTCAAGTTAAGGGATTATCACAAAACATAAGTTTATTATCACAATTTTGACACAAGAAGCTTGAGATTGATTTCAAAAGACAAGACGGACCGACGAAGGATTGACTCAAAAGATCGTGACCGAATTTTGGGATCGACTCAAATGAACATGACCGAGCCTCAGGTTGAGGCTGCCTACGTATCCCTCTTGCAAAGGAATTAGGTCATAACGTAGTTCAGGACTACGAAACTGACTTTCTTTTTGGTTTTTCTTCTTTGACTACAAACTTGAATTTGAAAACATACAAATATGAAAGCATGCAAGAATCGAGGTGCAAGACTCGAGGTACAAACTGACTCGAAATTGAAAGACTCAGACTCGACTTGAAACTTAAAAACTTTCCAGACTCGTGAGAAATTCCATTCATGGATTGACTTCATTGCATTCACCATTCTTCTCCAAATCTGAGGTACGACATTGGGATGGTTCTGGTCCTTTCTCACTATTTTGGGCATCATTTGGATTTTGATCCACCCTCAGATTCTGTGTTGCGTTAGAGCTTATTATCGAAGCATTGAGCTTGTTAGGGGTTGAAACAATGGGTTCTGGCGGCCAATTGTCAATTATACACTGGTAGGGATGGATTTTTATGCCATTGAAGATGCCGTTGATGGTTTGGTTGTTCAGAAGTTGTCCAAACGAGCCATGTCCCATCGATTCACTAGCTGGTCCAGTCTTGAACTCCTCAAAGATCAGAGGATAGTTTTTCCCAAGCAATCGCCACCCATCAGGCGTTGACTCCCATACCTAGTCCATGTTCTCAAGCGTGCAAATCCTGACTTCCTCAGGTATTTTGACAGTGGGTTTTGGCTCGGTTGTGGGTATGATGTATTGGCTAAGGTTGAATGAGATTGGGTTGAGATTGATGAGGTTGACATGGGAGTTTTGCGGGTGCTTCGGGAGAGGGTTTATGATAGTGTTTGGCCTTGAAAGTGGAGGTGAGATGGTTCCATTATCGATGAGATCTTGGATTTTGTGGCGAAGACGGAAGCAGTTATTAATGGAATGGCCGGTATATTGGTGGAAAGCACAGTAGGCATTTGGGTTGTGGGATGCTGGGAGCTTTTGTGGTAGGAGAGTTGGAGGGAGCGGCTCGATGAGGCCGGCTTCAAGGAGCTTTTCATAAACTAAGGATAAAGGTACAGGAAAGCGGGCGAAGATCCTTGGTTGGGTTTTGCAGATGGGTTGGGGGTTCATGGTGGTGCTGAACAGGCCTTCGATGAAAGCTTTGCTTGCTTTGCAACTGCATGGTGTTATGCTATCAATGGAATGCATCCTTTTGCTTTTGGGGTTAATCTTATCAATGTGTGTGTCTTGCCTTTCAGCACTAGTTTTAGACAAGGACTCAACCAAGTTTTTGCACATGTTAGAGAGCTTCACTTTTGAGCGAGGCTTGATTCCGACTGTAGGATAGTGGTAGATTTGTGGAGGTTCTTCGATCCAGGCATTATCAGCATTTAGTCCCAAATTCGGATTCGGGACTGTGGAGGTGAAGAGGTTAACCAGTCTTTGCAATAGAGTCATCTGCTTGTCCATTTTCTTACTCATTTCCTCTATAGCCTTTTTCAACTCAACTAGCTCTGTTTGCCCTGCCATTTGAGGTAATCGGAGAAGGTGGAATGGCTTTATGTAGGATGGGTGGCCCAGTACGTACAATAAAGCAAAAAAAGAGTGGACTCAGAATGTGCCCCTGTCATGTTTTATTAAAAAAAGAATGTGCATGAGTAGAAGAATTGTTGTTCATGTTTTGTCATCATCGATTCAAGGAATCAAACTTTACAGATAGTTCCAAAAGTCACGAGTAGGTCGTTGTCAGACAGGTTAAATTTTGCACGTTGGGAATAAAAGCCAATCTCCTTAGCTAAGACCATCCGAGATAAAGCAATAAGACTGCTAGAAGATGCATTTAAGGCTAGACTAAACTAGGGGGAGCCGTTCGGGCACGGTGAACACTGGAGTTATCCCAAACTCCATGGATTTTTGGTCTCCTAGACCTTGACTCAAGAAATAACAACCTGTGAAGGATTGCCTTAGTCCTCAGAGATTCTTTCGAGTGTATCCTTTGATTATGAGTGACAAGACTTAGGAGATATCAACACAAATTAAGTCTTTAACATTTTTCACCCAAAATTTCTGTTTTGGTTTCAAAAACCATTTGGCGTGAATGACGTGATACCATAACCGGAGCGGCGTGAGTGACATGGCACCATTAGCCTAAGCGGTGTAAGCGACTTCGCACTATAACCTGAGTGGTGTGGGTATCGCAGCATTGTAGCCTAATTGTTTCGTTAATTTTCTTTGAATCATTGATCGAAAACTGTATTAAAGACTTCATGAATTCGATATCCCCAAAATCTCATCGTTCTAAGGACTAATTAATTTCGACAACATGCCTTTTAGAAGCACAACTCTTCATCGGTTTAGGCAATCCTAAACAGGCCACACGAGCGAGTCTAAGAGTTCTATACACGACATGAAAGCATAAGATGCAAGGTGCGATGGGACATGATCACGGTCTTTCGAACGTTGCCTCATTCCTCAGAATTTCTTTTAGGGTGTATCCTTTGTTTAGAACGACAAATTCCAAGAGATGTCAAAACAAACTAAGTATTCAACTAGCCTTTATTCGAAGTTTCAATTTTGAACGTGGAATAACTTAGAATGGATGACGTGATACCATAACCAGAGTGGCGTCAGTGGCATGGCGCCATTAGCTGAAATGGTGTAAGTGACTTGGCATCACGACATTGTTTTCATGTTATTCCTTATTCTCTGTTGAATCTTCGATTAGGTATTAGTCAAAGACTTAGTATGTTTTGATTTCCCAAAGTCTCATTATTCTAAGGACTCATGTAGTTTAGACAACATACACAAGGGTGCACGACTCTTCATCGGGCCTCAGCAACCATCTACAGACCGCGCGAGCGAGTCCAAGAAAACATGACTTTACAACATGGATGATGTGCATATAAGCAGGATATATCACATAATCCTACCCTGCGGGTTCCTGTCCTAATTTGGAAGGTTCTATTGCTTTCTACACATGTACAAAGGCCGGTTTTGGTTTAAAGAGGGTTCCTCGGACTAGAGTCAAGGTATGCCTCCCATTGCTAAGCGTACACCCAACAATGGTACAAACGGCAGGGATGACTCATCACGGTCGAGGGTTGCTGAGCATTCTGGGATTCCCTGTCACCAGCAAGCCGGGCACGATTGCCAGAACACAACAGCAGGTTTGAACAGAATATATCTACAAAAGATAGACAATGAAACAAAATATTTTGAAAATCCCACAAACATTTTTCAAGCTTGGCTCTCTTGATTAATTAATACTCAGAGAAAAATACACAAGTAAACAATCAAAAAGCCCCAGGTCGGAACGGCCGGATAGAAATCCAGTTAGAATCACCATTTCCTTCCTTCAACGAGCATAAAGCGTCATTGTTTTTGACAGACTTTGTAATGATTGGTCACAAATGTATATAAACTCTAAGTATTAATTAAACTATCCCCAGCAGAGTCGCCACTGTGGGCTACCACAGCCCCGACTGGATCAGGGCGGCCCGCAAAACGAAGTTTTGATTTGAAAATTTGAAGAATTGAAGAGTCGCCACCCGGATTTATGGTTTGCCACCCGAGAAACCATTTTGATTTGAAAATGATTATTTGAATTGAAAACCAAAGATTGTTTTGGGTTCGGAAGCCATGTTACGAGAGATGAAGGGTTTTACAACACCCCTCTCGCCCAATTTTAAAATCGGTCTCTACTGAACATTTGCAGGATTTTTGAAAATGTTTTGTTTCATTAAGCAATTAGCAGATATCCATAGATGTATCAAGTAAGAGGTGCATGCCTGTGCTGGTGTACAGCATATATTGATGAAATAATGCAAGATGTTAGAATGATGCAAAAAAAAATGGAGATCTGTCACTGAGAACACTCCCGAGCGCTCAGGACTACACTCCTGAGCGCTAAGGAGTTCTACCATTCTATCTTGCAAATTTCTGTTATACAAATATGCTACAACATTTGGAATAATCACACACTATTAATATCATATGTCATTGCTCAGCTAGAAACTTAAACAACTAGGAACAGGTTCAAGTCATCCAAATTCTGCTTCCTTGCAACTGAAAGTAAACCTAACTGAGCTCTGGATGGGCATTGGCCTACCCAGTACTCAGAAACTTGTATGAATAGCCACATAGGGGGAGAAACATGCTACACCAAAATAACAGTACTCCCGAGCACTCAGGAGCACTCCTGAGCGCTTAGGAGTGATTCCTGCGTACTAAAAAAAAACCTTTATAACCTTTTGCTCTTATTGTTAACCAAGATCAGATGGACTTATAACCAGTACGAGGAACTGGTTCAAGCCCTCGATCTCACTCAGAAGTGGAAAAACAGTGGCTTTTCAAGTATAACAATGGAATTTCATACCTTTTGTGCTTGAACAAGACTTCTTGGATTGACTTGGATGCTTGAAAATGGGTAGAAAAACAGTAGAAAAATGAAGTGTAATATTTCAAATGCTTTTGTGATATTTGGGTTTTCTTTGAAAATTATTTGAAGAAGGAAATTGGAAAATGTTTGAGTTGGAAAATGTTTGAGGGTGTTTGAACAAGAGTTTTCTGAAAACAGGGGAGTGTGAGAGTTCAATTTCGTGGCCCATTGCAAGGCAAAACATAGGGGTATTTATAGGCAAGCCAAAATTAGGATTTTAACTTGAAAATCAAATCAAAATTGAAAAGAAAATTGTTTTGGGGGGAAAATGGCATGATTATTCTTCTGCCCCATTTGAATACTCAGGCAGGACCAAGTTGAACGTTTGAATGGACTGAAAAAGTCTGAAAAAGGTTTGAAAAAGCTATGGTCAGTGGTCAAGCTCATCAAATGCTGTGACAGAGCTCTCGAGTGCTCAGGAGTGGTTCCGAGAGCTCAAGAGTGGTTCCGAGCGCTCAGGAGTGGTCCCGAGCGCTCAGGAGTGTCTGCCCAACTTCAGAAGGGCGCCACGGACACTCTCGAACTCGGTTTTGGGTGTTTTTTGAAGCGTTGGAGAGCTCGTTGAGTGCTCTTTCTAACCCAATTGGTTTCATTAAAAGTTATTTTATATGCTGAAATGTGTGCCAATTTTACCCTCAGGGTGTCCGAAAAAAAGATGGTTTTGTTTGTAAAAGTCCAAGAAACATCGTTCAAGCTTTAGCCAAGTCCCATTTTGATTCCTTTTCATCATCGGGGAGCCTCGAGGGCACAAATTAAGGATACTTAATAGGTTCAAATTGGGGTGTCTACAGGCGGGTCTCACATTGGATGAGCTTGAGGTGCTTGTTGAGCATGGGATGAGCCCGAGGTGCTTGTTGTGCTTAAGCGAGTACTCGTCTCACAACGTACGCTTAGTGGGTGGAAGTGATGGCCGGGCTTTGGGATGCAACAAGGACGTTGCGGTCCAAATGGGGGAGATTGTGACAATCCCATATCGGGAAATATATGGAAAGTGATTCCATATATAATGAAACGCGATGAGCTACAGTATAACTTGAGATTAACCTTTTGAGCCACGTTGTTAGGCGAATGGTTAATTAGTAGGTCAGCTGGTCTAAGTGGTGACAAGCAATGTAGATGTCCATAATAACATAATCAACATTGAATAATTAAAACTTGTCACATCACCTTTTCAACTTATAAAAATCTGAAAATTGTCACCATATAAAATAATTTTTTAAAAATAGTTTTCAAACTAATAAAAACAGATTAGTAGAAATAGAAAATGATTTTTTGAAAATTCTATTTTAGAAAAAACACTTTCTAGAAAAATAATTAAAAAAAAACAGTTTCCAAAAACAGTTTTATTTTTTTTGCAAAAAAAAAAAAGGGTTCTTTTAAAAATATTTTTCTTAAAAACATTGGAGGGAGAGAGAGAGAGAGAGAGAAGGTTTTGATATTTGTAAAAAATTGCTAGTTTTGATTATTTAATGGTCAAAATTTGATGAGTTGCAAAGAGTATCCACAATACTATAATTAAAAGTAAAAGATTTTTAAAGTTAACAATATTGGTACAAAATATGACTCACAATACTATAATCAAACTTAACAACTTCCTTAGAAATAATCAAATTTTGGACTTTATATAATCAAAACTAGCAACCTTAATTTGACAATAACCAAATTTAATAAATCCTACATATTCTCAATCAAATACACCAATCATTATACAAAAATGTTCTCTCTCTCTCTCTCTCTCTCTCTCTCTCTCTCTCTCTCTCTCTTTTCGGACAATGTTTTTGAAAAAATATATTTTACTAATTAATGTTTTCTTTTAGAAAACAGTTTTTTAAAATAGATTTTTTTCCTAAAAAAAGTTTCAAACACTTTTTCTATTTCTATTAAATAATTTTTATTAGTTTCAAAACTATTTTCTTTTTTGTAGTTTGAAAAGACGATGTGAAAAGTTTTAGTTATCCAATTTTGATTATGCCATTGTAGACATCTACATTGCTAACCTTAGCAATCTCTTAAATAAATAATCTAACCTTAGCAATCTCTTAAATAAATAATCAAAAGCTGATGTTGGCAACTTTTGGTTATCAATTTTTGATTATAGCGTTGTGGATAGCCTAAGAGGTTGTTAAGTTTGGCTATGCCACCGTGAGCACTTTTTTGAAGAAATATTGCAAACTTTAGCAATCCTATAATTTTTTTTATTCCATTGTGGATGCTCTAAGATCTCTTTTTCTTTGCATATTGCTTATTTCGTAGTAACTAAAAATATGTTAAAAACAAAACACACACACACATATATATATATACATATACACACACACATCAATAAATCTACTAAAAAAGTGCTTCTAGAATTGAAAATAATCCAAGAAAAGGTTGAATCTCCCATCAAGCACTAATCCCAAAGAAAAGTAGATTGGGTGAGTTTATTTCGAACGACTACTTTCTATACCTATATTTAAAGAAAAAAATTCTCAAATTTTTAGGGTTCTTTTTTAATTAGCACATTTTTAAAACCCAAGACAAAAGACTTGAGTAGAGTTTCAAAAATCGTCAACAACTTATCCTTTGATCTGTGAGAGAGTTTTGTCTCTCGTTTTTTCGAGAGTTAGTTTCGTCTTTTGACAAAATATTTGTCTACAAATCGGGTTTTTTTAGAGACGATGTTGTTTCACAATGATATCCGTGCCAACAGTATCTATATTCTACATGATGTTTTTGGCGGAACAACTCATGGAGACTTATCAGATTTGTAATTTTTTAGAAGTTCATTGGTGCATTCATACATGGTTGAAGCCCATCTGATTGTTCGGGTGTTAATTTGTTGTCTTTTATGCTTGGCTAACACTTTATCTCTTTTGAAACTGCTAATTGAATACACATCAGATCGTGAGTGCCACTTTTTGCGCAAGGCTCAACGTCTGAGTTAGGGTGGAAGATATTGATTGCCTTGTGTTTTTCTTATTTACATTAGTTAGATGATTAGCTTGACTTTTGTCCAATTTTTTCTAACTCCGTTATGTAAGTGTCGCTGGGCTATTACTAATATAATCTTCTCAACTTTTGAAAAAGTAAAATAAAAAAGGAGAGCTCTAGATGCAATGCAACACATAGCGATCGAGTATCCAAAGGTTCGCCCCTCTAGTTTTAGAAATCTTTCTACGGAAAATCTAAAGAAAATCTGATCATTATCAATTTTTGAATATTACTAGAATGGAAACGTTTCTTGGTTGAATAGTACGTATATTACATTTTAGTAATAATCTTAGGAAAAT
This sequence comes from Rhododendron kiyosumense, assembly GCA_019656275.1. Taxonomy (NCBI): domain Eukaryota; kingdom Viridiplantae; phylum Streptophyta; class Magnoliopsida; order Ericales; family Ericaceae; genus Rhododendron; species Rhododendron kiyosumense. The sequence continues at coordinate 220,395 of BPLS01000591.1, forward strand.
CCAAGTTTACATCATGTATAGGTGGTGTGCCACGTAGCTAAGAGAGTTAAGCAATTGGAACGCTCGCCATTTTTTCTCCAATTTTTCCAATTGTGCCCCTCGATTGGGGTCCTTTGGTTATGCCTTTAGGGGCAATTTAGTCTTTTTCATTCTAATGCCTATTAGTGGATGTTGTGTCACGCTGACGCCGTTGGAACACTGGGAAGAGTCCAGATTTTTCGTTCCAGTTTTTCTCCTCTCGCACACATGTACGCTGAGGACGAGCGAGCTACCCAACGGAACGTAATTTACAGGGAGAAGACGAAGACGATACAGAGAGATTCTCCTCACCTGCGATCATCTCCGATGACTCTGGTAAGATAATCGTACCCCAAAGCATTCCCTTATTCAACATGATTTCCCCTTCTCTTTTTTTAGGATCTCATTCTAGGGTTTTAGTGTTCGCTTTTTTTTTCCCCCCTAAAATACCTGTTTTGGAAAATTGTTGATTTACTTGTTGTTCCCTAATCTTGTTCTTGTGCTTGCAGAGAGAGAGCGACAAAGAGAGATGTTTCTAGAGATAAATCGGGGGTTCTTTATCTTGGTTCTTCTTGATCGGGTACTGTGTGTTGCTGTTTAGGGTTTCGTGTCCCCTCCAATTGTTGATCCGGTTACTGCTGCGATTTGGAGTAAGTACTATTTCTGGTGTAATTCTTGCTATATTCTATTTCCTTGCATGTCGGTCGAGGCTACTAACGTTGTCCAATGAGTACTTTTAAATCGGGTTTCAAGTGCCGGCTATGTCCTAGAATAGTTTGCATGACAAAGGAGACCTTGAAGGCTCATCTGAAATCCAAGGTAAAATTTTACATACTCAACTTCTTGATTCATTAGAAACTAAATCAGCACATTCACAAAAGACCCCATCCAACATAACGTGATTAGCAGAAATCCTTTTCTATGAGTTCAGCTGCAAAGTATCACATTCATAGCCCTGACAGTCCCTTTGAATGTTGAGAAAGCGTGGGACAGCCCCTTTGAATGTTGAGAAAGCATGGGAAAAGAAAAGAAATGACAGTCCCTTCACTTATTTGGATAACTAGAAGAGATGAGAAAGGATAAAAAAAAAAAAAAAGAACCAGGATGAATCTTTATGTCACGCCCTCGACTTTCAACATAAATAAATATATCTTTTCATGAATAAATTCCTCACATTATCTTGCATGATATCCCAAAAGAGTTCACCATGTCCTAGTCATTAAATTACAGATCCAACTCCAAGAGTTTGAATATATTACTTCATAAAAAGAAATAGAGTTAAGATTCTATTACATTCCCAAAACATGTTTTATCAAAATATCCATGAGTGTCTTTTACCACTTCTTTCGAAAATATGTACTTAAATGCATGCACTTCGCTCCATGCTACTGCTCTGGGTTCACACCTGAAAAATGATAGGTTGAGCTACACTAGCCCAATAAAGAAATATACATACCATTATGTGCAAATAAAATGACAGGTAGAATGAATAATAGAAGCAAGGTATGGTATCTCAAAGGAGAAACGAAACACGACTAGTAATTATCATAACATTGATGACATAAATGAAGTACCGTGACTACACACCAAGACTCTAGTTTGACCACGAGAACTTACTATCTATATGATTTTCTCATGACCGTCACTGCCCCTCATCTTATCTTAAATCACCAATCCGATATCTTGACTTATGAAATTATCATAATCAAAGAATCGCAACGCAAATGTCTTTAATACCACTCATACTTTCACCATGATAGCCCATTTTCATTTACATCATGTCACAATTTCCTTATCGTTCTGTGTCATGAGCAAAAGCTCATGCCGAGCCATTTACGGGATCCCGATACGCTCTACCAGGTACCTTACCCATTGGTAGGTCCTAAATATATTATGAGCATTTGCTCTTGCCTGGCTATTTACGGAGTCCCGTTACTCCCCACTAGTACCTCCTTCATTGATGGAGTTAATTCAAGTCACACATCGTAGGTCACCATACCAAAATTCCTCCAATACACTTTACAATTTAGTCATTCATCACAATCACATATAGTGAACTCACAATGAAGACTTATTCACATAGAAGTAGTATGGATAAATTCTACTTCAATCAACTCGCTATCATTGCACCATTAGTTTCTCATATCACCATTTGAGCTTGTGCATATTATACATCAAAGGGCACTTACTCACAACGATTCTTAGATTTCATCCTAGCAAATCTTTAAACCGTACAAGCTACGCGATAGATGTACCACACATCAATCATGAGGGAAACGTCTCTCGTATTTACACCTAGAATTGTTTAACTTAACAGAGCGTTCTACATGTTCGTCTGTCACATTGCATGTCAACACACACAACCTTCACCCACTTATATTCATTATGTTCTCTAAAACGTCATTTCGGTGTCAAAACACTTATACGGAATCCAACGACCATTACAAAGCGTTAGGTATACCACTAGGCTCTTTAAACTATTCAATTAAGTATTCAGGAGAACTTAAGAACATCTGTGTCTCACCCAAAAGATTCTAAGGAAAATAATTTTCCAACATATACAAACATATCTATTTTATTTTGGCTACCAAACCTTATCGCTTAAGAATTAGGAGATGAGACAACCACCATTGGAAAGTAGATTTTCTGTACATTAATTTCGATATATAATATGCCCAAAATGGAATTCGGATGAAAAAGTTATACCTGTTCAAAGTTTTGCCAAAATACAGATTTTTCATTCCCAACCAGTAGGACACAATCTCCTACCGATAGAAGACTAGAATTTCACCAAAAGACACTAGTGGACAGCATTTCTACTGGTAGGGCCAAAACTCCTACCGGTAGGACCTAAGTTTTTAGTGCACGATTTTCAGATTTTACCAAACAATTCCAACAACGAAACCAACGATCTAAGACACGATTCAAAAATCAGATCAACACATAAACATATAATAGAAGTGAGAAATCCCTACCTCAAATTCGAATAACGAAACCCAAGCTCAATCAAGCAAGCCCTAGCTTCGAAAACCTTGAATCAACCGAATACTCCTCTTTGAGCTCGAACCCATGAATTTCCAAGCTCTAAAACACTTGAATGCGAAAATCTTACATTGGATCGAGGTGGGTTTGAAGTGTTTTGGGGTGTTGGAGTGAGAGAGAGAGAGGATCCGAGAGAGAAAGATGGGGAAGAGAGAGAGAGAGAGAGGATTGAGGATTTTTGATCCTCTACACAATCACACACACACACACACACATATACACACTAGGGCACACACCAACCATACTTGCACTCCATCCACTTTCTATCCTATCACATTGACCCTAAATCAAATAAATTCAACAAATTTTACATTTATTCAATATTCTAACATTAATAAAACTTTTAAACGATTTTTCAAAAATACAGGTCTCTACATCTTACCTTCCTTAAAGAAATTTTGTCCCGAAATTTGCATAGAATAGACGAAGGAACACCATCAATGAATTTCTAGTCCTGGCCGTGGTCACCACACAACGCTTCGCATCTGCCAATTCTGTGTCCAAAACGCAAGAAAACTCTATAATGCCACAACTAACTAGCTTAGCTTCTTACCAAACAATCGCCAAGTTCCGATGTTCATTCACGTCAACTCACATAGTTATTTGTATTCGTACAAATCATAATTATGATACCAACTAATTCTAGTATCACAAACCACATCCATTCTCATTACTTCCAACTAACCAATTCTGGTTCCATGGATTGTGTCCAAACACAAAGGAGAATTTTATAACGTCGTAATTCAACAACCTTGTCAAGCAATACATAATCAACAAGTTATAAGATTAACTCATCCATCCTAGATTTACTAAATTCTTCACGTATGCTTGCCAGGAAATCAACTTTCATATATTTCTTTTTCGCCCCGTTTCTTTACTTTCTAACTTATTCGCATTACCAAGACTCACACAAGTAGAACTCTAATAGTTATTAATGCTAACTCAAGACAAATTCCCTCAAAAGACAAATGCCAAACAGATGTTAAAGTGTCCGACATGATGAAGTCTAAACTGAACAATGATCATGAATTTCCAACTTACATTTTCCAAAGTAATGGTGAATTGTTAGTTTTGACGAAAATTTTGCCCCCGTGAAAGCTCTTGTTCAAGTAGTTGCAAGGTCATTGAAACATGTTCATGTGTGACAAAATTCAATAGAATTTGAAAGGAAATGTTCATTTTGGAGAGACATTATCAACAATCAATTACGAATATCTCACTTGGTCATTTGAAAATAATGACAATTTTGACAACATAGAAATGAACTATGACATAGCCGACTCCAAGTCTGTACCGTTATCATTTTTGAAAATGAACTATGCAAAGATTCAATTTTTCCCAAAGCATTATCCCTTTCAAAAAAAAATTTGAGTTCAAAATATATACATCCGTAAGTGTAACAACTTTCTAAACCAAGATCCACCACTCCACACATTTCACTATACTCACACGGTGCCCCAAGTAAAGAACTCAATTCTTGTTCGGCATATGTCTACAACATCCAGGTAGTCTTATTTATTCAATATCTCACAAAGAATTAATTAGACTATCAAAAATCTCAATAAGACCATAATCTATAAAGTGAAAGGCATGCAAAGTAATCATCAAATTGTAAGGTATAACAAAATAAGGAGTTAAGATTAGAGATTTCATTCATCGCATAACGTTACGTCTAACTATGAGATTTAGGTCACCCCATTCAAACGCTTTCAATCGATCATCTATTTAACACGTAGCAAATACCCATACACACATCATCATCTATCTAGTATCGTGTTCCAAAAGCAAATTCCATACGCTAAGATTACATTACAGGTCAAGCATGTAGATTGAAACTAAACAACAACCAATTTCATACACAAATACCATAATAGACTAATCGGCCGCAGACCCACCATACGAATTATTGGCTTACACAACATCGAACACATCTACGCATCGACGGGCTCACACAGTACCCAATATGACAACGGGCTCACACAGTACCCAATACAACCACGGGCTCACATAGTGCCCAATACAACGGGTTCACATAGTACCCAATATCGTACGGGCTCACACAGTACCTAGCACACTACGGGCTCACATAGTGCCTTATATGACAATAAGCTCACACAGTGCACAGTATACCACAGGCTCACACAGTGCCCAATACCATCACGGGTTCACACAGTACCCAATACAACCACAAGTTCACACAGTACTCCATATAACCACGGGCTCACACAATGCCTTGTACTTGGTAACTCACGGTTCCTAAAATTCAACAGTAATTAAATTCATTGCAATCTCGTAAAATTTTGCACGATTTCTATCCATTTTATCAACCTTGAGTACTCTCATTCAGCTACTTTAGTTGCCATATCTATTTTAGTTGCCATCAAACAAAATCACATAGATCATTCCATAGTGTTAATCGATACTAGTATGGACCACAGACTTTCATTATAGCAGTCATTCAACAATCAAGCTTCTCAAATATGCACAAGTAATAGCAACACAAACATGTAAGTTCACGCTACCTCGCAATTCGACATGAGATGTATGACCCGACTCCGTGGGTCTCTACACGCTCTCTCTGCTTGTCGGTTGTGGACAATCTACTGCTAAGTGCCCCGGATGATGACATTGATAGCAAACTCGAGGTGGTCTCTAACCACAATATTCCCTCTCCTAAGGACAGTCTATTGCATGATGGCCCAACTAACGGCACTAATAACACACAATCATTGACCGAGATGATACTCCCGACGCTCTAAAAAGTGTAGGTGGTTCCGAACGATGCTGTCCTGAGGTGGACCGAAACTATTCTCTCTGTCTTTTCCTCCCTTGGCTTCCAGACGTTTCTATAGATACACTCTTGTCAACGGTTTGTTTTCTCAACTCCCGCACTTTCGCTTCCTCTAGTATTCTCTCCGTATACTCAATACTTTTAGCACACTCTACAATATCAGAAAACCTTCCAATTCGTTGACCTACCACAAACTTCCTAATAGACGGATGTAACCCTTTCTCAAAACGCCTACATTTCCTATCATCGATCGCAACTAACTCTAGAGCAAAACGGGACAAGGTTTGGAACCTAGTAGCATATTCTGAAACAGCCATGTCACCTTGATCTAACCTCTTGAATTGGTTTCTAAGCTGTTCACGATATGACTCTGGAAAGTATTGGTTTTCAAAAAGTGTCTCAAATTCAACCGAAGTCAAACTCTCCTCTACCGGTTCAATTTCCTAATTTGCAACTCTTGCCACCCTCCTAGCGTCTCTTCTTACTCCTAAAATGGATTCCCACCACTCATTCGCCTCTCCGGTAAGTTGACAAGCAACTATACTTACCTGTAGATCGTCCTCCGTAATCTTTAGTGCATTGAAGATCTTAGGAATTTATGCAACCAATGGTCGGCCACAAGGGGGTCACTTCTCTCCCCATCAAACTAATGTGGATTTCTACTGCTAAACTCTCGCATAGCTACTATGGCCCAACAGTCCACATCATCCCTACGAGCTGGTTGCCAAAGATTTGCTGCTACAAGTGCCGCTACAATTTCCCTAGCAAGCAGATTCTGTCCTACGCCCATTCTTTAATTCCCAATCCTACCCCATCTATTCTCAGGTCTTGGTGGCATCTCACTACGAAGAAACAATGAAAAGACCATCAACAAAAGGATACACTGTGAATCTCCAACTCCACCAATCCCGTCTAACAACTCTACGCCACTATATGGTAACATAAATGCAATGCCACATAGTTGGATGCATGTCAATCACTCAGTAGCACACAAGTCATGTCGAAATGCAATAATTTTTGAACCCATGAGACTCAAAGTCTCCCCACGGTCTCAAGGTATTCTAAACCTATGCTCTGATACCAAGTTCTTACGCCCTTAATTTTCAACATAAATAAACATAGTTTTTCATGAATAAATTCCTCACATTATCTTGCATAATACCCTAAAAGAGTTTACCGTGTCCTAGTCATTAAATTACAGATCCAACTCTAAGAGTTTGAATATATTGCTTCATAAAAAGAAATAGAGTTAAGGTTCTATTACATTCCCAAAACATGTTTTATCAAAATATCCAGGAGTCTCTTTTACCACTTCTTTCGAAAATATGCACTTGAATGCATGCACTTCGCTCCATGCTACTGCTCCGGGTTCACACCTGAAAAATCATAGGTTGAGCTACACTAGCCAATAGAGAAATCTACATACCATTATGTGCAAATGAAATGACAGGTAGAATGAATAATAAAAGCAAGGTAGGTATCTCAAAGGAGAAACGAAACATGACTAGTAATTATCCCAACACCGATGACATAAATGAAGTACCGTGATTACACACCAAGACTCTAGTTTGACCATGAGAATTTACTATTTATATGATTTTCTCATGACTGCCACTGCCCCTCATCTTATCTCAAATCACCAATTCGATATCTTAACTTATGAAATTATCATAATCAAAGAATCGCAATGCAAATGTCTTTAATACCACTCATACTTTCACCATGATAGCCCATTTTCATTTACATCATGTCACAATTTCCTTATCGTTTTGTGTCATGAGCAAAAGCTCTTGTCGGACCATTTAAGGGATCCCGATATCCCCTACCAGATACTTTACCCGTTGGTAGGTCCTAAATATATTATGAGCATTTGCTCTTGCCGAGCCATTTACGGAGTCCCGTTACTCCCCACTAGTACCTCCATCACTGATGGAGCTAATTCAAGTCACACATCGTAAGTCACCATATCACAATTCCTCTGATACACTTTACAATTTAGTCATTCATCACAATCACATATAGTAAACTCACAACGAAAACTTATTCACATAGAAGTAGTATGGATAAATTCTACTTCAATCAACTCGCTTGAGCTTGTACATATTATACATCAAAGGGTACTTACTCACAACGATTCTGAGATTTCATCCTAGCAACTTTTTAAACCTTACAAGCTACGCAAGAGATGTACCACACATCAATCGTGAGGGAAATGTCTCTCGTATTTACACCTATCGTTGTTTAACTTAACGGAGCATTCTACATGTTCGTCTTTCACATTGCATGTCAACACACACAACCTTCGCCCACTTATATTCATTAGGTTCTCTAAAACCTCGTTTCGGTGTCAAAAGACTCATACAGAATCCAACGACTAGTACAAAGCCTTAGGTATACCACTAGCCTCATCAAACCATTCAATTAAGTACTCAAGAAAACCTAAGAACATCTGTGTCTCACCCAAAATATTCTAAGGAAAGGAATTTCCCAACATATACGAACATATCTATCTTATTTTGGCTACCAAACCTTATCAGTTAAGAATTAGGAGATGAGACCACCACCATTGGAAAGTAGATTTTCTGTACATCAATTTCGATATATAATATGCCCAAAACGGAGTTGGATGAAAAAGTTATGCCCATTCAAAGTTTTGCCAAAATGCAGATTTTTCATTTTGTACTGGTAGGACACAATCTCCTACCGCTGGGAAACCCACCAAAAGACACTACTAGACAGCATTTCTACCAGTAGGGCTAAAACTCCTACCGGTAGGACCTAGATTTTCAGTGCACGATTTTCAAATTTCACAAAACAATTCCAACAACGAAACCAACAATCTAAGCCACAATTTAAACACCAAATCAACACATAAACATATAATATAAGTGAGAAATTCCTACCTCGAAGTCGAAGAACGAAACCCAAGCTCAATCAAGCAAGCCCTAGCTCCGAAAACCTTGAATCAACCAAATACTCCTCTTCAAGCTCAAACCCACGAATTTCCATGCTCTAGAATACTTGAATGCGAAAACCTTACTGCGGATCGAGGTGGGTTCAAAGTATTTTGAGGTGTTAGAGTGTGAGAGTTAGAGAGAGAGAGAGAGAGAGAGAGAGAGAGAGAGAGAGGAACCGAGAGAGAAAGATCGGGAAGAGAGAGAGATCACACACACACACACACACTAGAGCTCACACCAACCACACTTGCACTCCCTCCACTTTCAATCCTATCACATTGACCCCAAATCAAATAAATTCAACAAATTTCACATTTATTCGATATTCTAACATTAATAAAACTTTTAAACAATTTTTCAAAAATACGGGTCTCTACACTTTATTAGTCCATTTTGTTGCTAACCAAACCTGTTTTGGTGAGAAACCACAATCCTTTCCTTTCTCCCCCTTTCTTACTATCCAACTCACAATCCAAATGGCCTGTTACTGCTGCAATGCATGGGGCCTACATCCTCGTCCTTGTTTGAACTTTTAAGTTCTCCAATCTCGATTACTTTGTACCTATTAACATTTTCAATTTTATTATAATTGATGTTTTGAACCTGACTCTCAATTCTTTGAAATGTAGAAACAAAAAAATGCTTGAGAGGAAACTTGTTTGTATGGTCTTATCTACTGATCTAATGAAGGCACCTTTTGCTTTTTTACAATAGAGACATGCCCACTCTGAAATATTACTTAATAAAGGGAGGCTGAGGCTCATTCAAAACAATGATGGCGAAGTTGAGGGAGAGTAAAATGCTAGTGCAGAAAGGCTTGCTCGAATTGCTACTGTTGTACTGGTTGGTTCATTAGCTATTGAGATCATCTCCAAATAACTAAGTAGAATGAACTTATGTTGCATTCAGACCTCAATTTTTCTCTTTATTAATTATTATAGGCTCCAGCTAACTCAAGAAAGGAAAAAGAGGTACAGCAGAAAAGGAGGAACAGGCTAAAGAAGGTAGTAATTATATGACATCGTACGGGCCGCGTATGAGCTTTTGGTGAAAGAAAATGTAAATTGCAATGAGATTTTTATGTACGTTACAGAAGCAAGGAGAAAATACTGTAGAGACCCGTATTTTCAGAAATTGTTTAAAAGTTTAATTAATGATAGGATATGAAATAAATGAGGAGGGTTTATAGGGTTTATTTGATTTGGGGTCAATGTGATAGGATTGAAAATGGAAGGAGTGCAAGTTTGATTTGTGTGTGTCCTAGTATATATATATGTGTGTGTGTGTAGGGAATCATAATCCCCAACTCTCTCTCTCTCTCGCTCTCATGCCTCTCTCTCTCTTTCTCCCACTCTCTCACACCAAAACTTACCAATCAACCTCCAAACCTTCACATTTCAACCTTTAATCGATCATCAACACGCGATACGAGCCTTGGATCACGTGGGTTTGGGCTTGGAATCATTCTTTGTTGATTTTGAAATTGGAAAGCTAGGGCTCGCTTGCTTGATCTCAAATTTGAAGCTTCTAACATTGAGGTAGGGATTTCTTACTCATTCTATGTGTTTATGAGTGATTTTGTGCCTTGATCGTGCCTTGAATCATTGTGTTTGGTCGTTGTGCTTGCCCTTGAAAATCTGCAGAATTGCTGCTCGAAACGCTGTGATATCAATACAACATTAAGTGTTATATCGATACTACAAGGTTATCTTTCTGGACAGTGAGTGTTGTATCGACACAACTATAAGGTGTATCGACACCAGGATCCTTAAATCCAGTTTTGCTCCTGCTGCTTCCTCGTCGATTGTTTTGACTCTCAATCACTCCTAACACTTTCTAATCACCTCCAAATCACTTCCAAACTTGATTGTTCGTACTTCAAATGATTCATTGATCAATCTATCATCTTGAACTCTCGTGTTACAAAAGAAACGTGTCAATTCCTATGAGTAAGGTGTCCCGTTGTCGTCTATGCAATTGAAGGTTTATGTGGATATTGTGGCGTGTTTTATGAATGACATTGATTGGTTATATATTGAGCATGAGGTTATTGAGGAATGTAAAATGATGAACAAGAAATAGGATGATACGAAGAAGTTCACGGATTCACTATAAGGTGTGATGTTGGAAACGGGACGCACGGGGTCTCAAATGCCCAGAAGTGCACAAGAAAGCCACGGATCCACCACATGGTGTGATGCCGGAATGAATATAGGACGCACGGGGTCCTTAATGCCCAGAAATGAAATCGAGAACACTTGACATAATGAAAATGGAGAACATTGGAAATTATTGAGTTACATGCTTATGGATTGTGTTGGTCATTCAGTCGCATGTTCCTGCTCATTTGTGAAACTTCGCTGTTGACTATGTACTTTCTAGTGCATTGATTATTCATCGATACATAGTTTGTGCATAGAACTCTTTAGAGCAGGTTGCATTCTGAAGGTCTGTGCACGGAGCTTTCCCATCATAAATTTTGGCGTAGAGCCAAAGGATCGAGGTGCTGGACCGATCAATTAAACCAATGCAAAGAGCCGGTTAATTGTAGTATTGACCTGTTTCATAAGAGAGAGATGCAGAATATGTATATGTGATGGTGATGGTGATGGTTAGATGTAAACAAATATGATAATGGTGATGCTGACTCGATGTGATAATGGTGATGCAATTGATGCTTATGTGCATGGGCCCGTGCGTGTGTGTTTGATTTAAGCATAGAGCTTCTTTCAAGTTCAGGACTGGAGCATTCAGAGCATAGAGCTCAAGCATTCGGACAGTTGAATTCGAGCATTCAAAGTACAGGCTTTGAGCATCCAATACACAGTGGTTGGGCATTCGAAGAGCTTCGAGCATTCAAAATGTTGGATTTTGAGCATTCAAGCTTAAAGCTTAAGAATAGATGATATCTTGTTGATGGTTACGGCTTAGAGCCAGTTGAGATGATGGGTGTAGAGCGCTGAGTTGTTGGGCATAGAGCTGTTGGTAGTGAATACGGGCATAGAGCCGCTGAGTTGGTGGATACGACGTAGAGCTGTTGAGCAAGCATAGAGCTGCTGGTAAGAATACGGGTGCAGAGCCGCTGAGTTGGTGGATACGGGCGTAGAGCCATAGAGCAATGGGCTTGGAGCCACTGAGTAGTGGGCTTGAGCTGTTGAGCGAGTGTAGAGCTGCTGGTAGTGAATACAGGCGTAGAGCTGCTGAGCAATGGGCTTGGAGCCGTTGAGTAGTGAGCTTGAGCTACCGATGGTGATGATGGAGTAGCTTAACGTAATGAAGATGAGCACAGGTGCTACTGAGCTGATAAGATAGCGGGCGTAGAGCCTACGCCCGCTGAGTAGTGGGCTTGGAGCCGCTAAGTGGTGGGCTTGGAGCCGCTAAGATAGTTGAATACAGGTGTAGAGCCGCTGGGGTGGTGAACATGGGCATAGAGCCGCTGAGTAATTTGATGGTAGCAAGTACGGAGCTGCTATGGTGCTGCTAGGCTCGGGGCTTGGTTGATGAGTGAATGCAGAGTTGCTGAATGGCTGAGGTAGTAAGCACGGAGCTGCTGGGGTAGTGAGCTTGGGGCTTGAAGCAGTAGAGCCTGCTGGTAGGGCTGTTGAGAGGTGGTGAAGCTGCTAAGATGGTGGAATCGCAGAATAGTTGAGATAACGAACTCGGGGCTGCTAGGTGATAGTGATCATGAAATGAGTGCAAAACTACTGACAGAGATGATGGAGTTGCTGAAGTGGAAGGTTTTAAGACAGTAAGTTTTATGGACATGGAGCCGCTGAATATCCTGATGAGTGTTGCTGGACTGCTAGGTAGCTAGTGGAGAAGGGCTAGCTTTGATGATCCTTGGTGGTCGAATTACCAATAGTTGTGAGCTTGCTGTTACGAAGAGAGAGCTTCTTTATGCTCGGGCATGCCCCCAAGGCTAATTCAATCAATATTCATCAATGGTTTTGTTGGTTGAGTACCCAAAGCTTCATAGCTGCTTGAGTTGGTGCACTGAACAAGATCTGACATCGTTGTGGAGAATGGATTAGGGGGCAAGGAGATTGATCTCGCGGCCGTATAATTGATTTCTCGGCCGAGGAATTGATGTCTCGGCCGTGAGAAAGCCAAAGGTTAGAGAATCAATTTAAGTTCAGTTTAATCGATTTCACGGCTCATTTTTTCTTTTCCCCTCGTTCCCCCTTTTCTCTTGTCCGAAACTTCTCCGTCCCCGTTTCTCCAACCTCCATCGTTCTCGGCTGCCATTGTCTGCGGCCATCGTGGTCATTGCTTGCTTTGTCTCTCTCTTGCTTTGAACGCGATGGCTACGACCACCTTCTAATATAGCCAATTTGCCGCCATCCTCCTCTACGAACGTTCCATCATCTATTGCGGCTTCTTCCTCGTACCCTCCATGCAGGTGTGAGTATCCTTGTTCTGATGAGGAGGCGGTTGGGGAGTTTGGTCCATTTGACGCTGCTACTTATGTTCTTCCTTCACATAGGTTGGGTTTTGGCAGTTTGCCCTCCTGTCGATGGCCCAGGGGCCGAGGTGGTTCATAGGGAGCCTAAGCAGCACTTGAGCATCCTTGATGTTTCGGTAAGTTTTCCTGAAAAGTAAAAGGGTTTACTTTTAGTTTGGAGTTTAATTTGCATGGTCAAAAATGAATTTCTATTTGCGGGAGAAAATCCCTTTTAGCCAGGGGCGTGGATGAGAAGGACTCGTGGTTGGGTCGAAATTGTTTTGTTTAAAAAGACTAAAGTAATCGTGCCCCCTGTTTAGGCAATGCATTCTTTTTAAACATTAATTTGATGCCCTTAGCTTTTCTTTTGTTTATGCAATCATGAGATTTACTCCCTTTTGAATCTCTTGCAGAGAAATAAGAGATTAGAGGCTCGTGGTGGAGGCAAGGAGGTGCACAAGTGATTTGTGACGTTGCCAGAGCGAGCTCGAGAGCTAGTAGTACGTGCTGCTGGTTTTGAGGCGTTCATTTTGGTCCTCAATCTTCCGAAGACGGATTGGTCGTTGATGACCTCGCTGGTTGAAAGTTGGTAGGATACCACCAACACGATCCACTTCCCTTCTGTTGGTGAGATGACGATCACACTGGGTGATTTCTCCTTTCTGATTGGTTTGCAGGTAAGTGGGACCCCTCTTCGGATCGATCGCTAGCTTTGGCAACGGGAGGGGGCTTTAGAGTGGTTTTTGGGCAAGGTGCCTCCTCTTCATTCGCGAGGTAATCTCGACGTCTCTTGGCTAAGCAAGACTTTTATGAAAGCTGACATCCTTGCTCAGGTGAGCGCTGAACAGTTAACATGGGCTTTCCTACTCTTTCTCCTTGGACAGACATTGTTTGCCAATAAGGATAACTCGGTGCACGTACAGTTTTTGGCCCCTTTGCAGTATTTGGAGGCTGCTTGGGAGTTCGACTAGGGAGCATCTGCTTTATCCACTTTGTATGGCAACCTTGGAACTTGTTCGCGGGACAAGAGTTTCATCATCGGTGGTCACTACAAAGTGGTCGAGGTATATTTTTCTTCTCTTTCCTTCTTTCTCATTTTGATTTCCTCTGGTATTGAATCATGCTTTGTTAATCCATCTTTTAGCTCTGGGCTTTTGAGCATCTCCTTCAATTTTCGACTGATACCAGGCATGAAGATGCAAACTGTATACCTTGTTACGAGTGATGGTTGGTGGGCCAATGGAAGCCACGATCACCAGTTTTGAGCCTTCCCGAGTGGCGACGGGTTTTGAACCGATTGATGGTTGATCAGGTACCACTATTTTCTCCTTGTATTCTCTGTCCTTAGATTTCCATATCCTTATGTTATGGCTGATTTACCTTATCTACAGATGCGTTTTAACCCTTAGAGTGATGTACTAGAGGACATTCCTCTTGCGCATTCGAGGGTTTTAAACCGTACTCGCAGCTTGCTCGAGGGTCCTTTCTGCCGAGCTTGGTATCTAGGCGACTAGGTGGCTAGCCAATGACGCCTACGTGTTGAGGCTCTTCAGCTCGTCCCTCTTCCACCTCTATTGTCAATGAGATTCACTTCCTCAATGTCCAAGGAAGACTTGAAGAACGCTCGCATTAGAGACTGGGTGGGTTTGCTCCTCCAGGCAGGTGACTACATGGAGTACTATCATCTTTTCTTGACTCTGCCTACTGCTCCTTCAGTTGCTCCTGTTTGGCCATGAGCCCCTTCCTTCGTTTCCTTTCATTCTGATGATGGAGAGGAGGAGTGCTTGGCGCTTACCCTTTGTTCGACCCAGCTTTACACATTGCCAGTTGGGGTTTCACAAGTATCAATTTTTTATTTCGCTTCCCTGTTTTATCATTGTATCTTACACTCCTGTGTTTGAAATGCTTAGTTTATTTCCACAGGTTCCTACTGAGATAGTACAGGAATGGCTGCACGCTTATCAGAGTGCGGAGGCTTTGGTCCAGAGGTAGCATCACCGGATCCTAGAGGTATGAGTTTTCCCCCATGTACTCCATTTGCTTTGCATCTTTTCTTGAATCTGAGTGTTTGTATTCTTTCAGCTTGAGGCAGAACGAGTACCAACTACTAGTAGGGAGGATGTGGGAGCTAGTGAGCAATCCTTGTCTCAAAGATCATCTCAGAGACCTAGCAGGCTGCTCTAATTTTTGCTTGGGTTCAACCACCCTTGTGGTTTTCGTCCCAACGAGCATCTCTCAGGGGCAATACTTCCTCAGCTTATCAATATTGACTAGTATTGCAAATTCCATCTGTAATGTATACTGCTCCTCCGGATAGTGTTCGTTTGATAAGGTAGGGGCCTCCCTAATTTGGTCTAAACTTGCCTCTTGGGTCTGAAATATGGCGACGGACTACTTTGAGCACCATATCCCCTACTTTGATGTCTTGTGGCAGCTTCACCTTTTTGTTGAATGCTCGTGCAATGCAGTGTTGATACCCTTGCACATGGTATAACGCTCTCAGTCTTCTTTCATCTAGCAATGCTAACTCATTGTAGCGATTTTGAACCCAGTCTTCTTCGATCATTCCAGTTTCAGCCAGAACCCTTAGTGAGGGTAGCCCTAATTCGATTGGCAAGACAGTTTCCATCCTATAGACTAGGGAATAGGGAGTAGCTGCGGTTGAAGTCCTTTCAGTGGTTCAATAACCCCACAGTGCTAGTGGTAGCATTTCTGTCCAGTCTGTGTAGGTGTCAGTAGTCTTCCGCAGAATTCTCTTGATGTTCTTGTTTGCTGCCTCAACTACTCCATTGGTTTAAGGTCGATAAGTAGATGACAAATGATTCTGTATCCCAAATTCAGCAAGGAGCTTCTTTGTCGCTCCCTTGAAATGCGACCCATTGTCACAGATGAACTCATGAGGTACACCATACCGATAAATGATATTAGTGCCGATGAACTTGGCCACATGAGTGGTTTTGAGGGTAGCATAAGATGCTGCTTCTACCCATTTGGTGAAGTAGTCGATGGCTACTACGATGAACTGATGCTTGTATTTTCCCTTTGGATTTATACTCCCAATGACGTCTATCCCCCAGGTGGAGAATGACCAAGGGGATGTCATGCTATATAATTCCGTAGGGGGAATACGCATGTGATTAGCGTGGGTTTGGCATTTGTAGCATCGGCGGACGTAGTCAACACAGTCAGCTTCCATTGTAGTCCAATAGTATCCCTGACACAGGATGTTCTTTGCCATTGTTGCTCCATTCATGTGCGGCCCACAGATTCCTTCGTGTATTTCCTCCATTACCTTACGGCTTTCTTCCATGGTGACACAAAGTTGATTGGGACCTAGGTGTGCTCTTCAATACAATGCTCCTTCGCATACTACAAATCGGACAGCAAACTTTCGTAGAGCCATCTTGTCCTTTTAGGTGGCATCATAGGGATACTCTCTGTAATAACTCTGAATTTCAAGGAATAAAAGTTATTTTATTTATTCGAGTTATTTATTTTAATCGCTTGAATTTCGTAAATTCTTGAATTTTGCCATAATTGCACTTTGGTCCCTGAAGTTTCAATTCTTTCGCTTTAGTCCTACTTAGCAAGCCTAGTTAGCATCTAACTATCTTGTTAGAGTAACTAAACCGAAAAGTTCCCTAGCATTGGCAAAATGACCGTTTTGCCCCTCGTTGGAACTTTTGAACCTTTTGGACCATAGACTTTATATTTTGATATTCATTTTCTTTTAATCAATTTGGATTATTTCTTTGACCATTGGACAATAATGGTTAGGGGGATTATTATCCATTGGGTAATAGAATCCCAATTGTTTATATTAAAGAGTAATCTTACTTTTGGTACTTTTAAATTACTTTAATATTTTATTTGGCCTAATAACTATTATCCATTGGATAATAAATGCTAGGGGAAGATTTGTCCATTGGGTAATGAGGTTAATCTTCCTAAGTACCATTAGACCATTTAATTAAACACTTTCCTTAATTTGGGGAAAATACTATTTACTTTATTCAAAAAGTAAATAGTGACCAAAGTACCCTTTAATTATATTTTAATGGGGTTTTTACTACTTTTATATATACATATATATGTGTATATATGTATTGTACATAGGAGGAGTATTATATTGCCTATTGTACCCTAGTATTTATTATTTGTAGGAAGGTGAATCCTAGACTTTATTCACTTGGATTGCTTAGTACCCTTGAAACCATTTCTTTATTGGGATTTTCTTACACATGTATGACTTGTATACTTGTATATATATACATATATAGCTTTGCAAGAGAGAGAGAGAGAGAGAGAGAGAGAGAAGCCGAGAGAGAGAGAGAGAGAGAAGCCGAGAGAGAGAGAGAAGGGAGAGAGAAGAGAGAGGAAGGAGAGAGATGGAGGATTTGATGTAAGTCTTGCTTTGATTTTTGATGTGTACTTCAAATCCTTGCATATATTTTCTTCCCATTTCAAATCCTTACACCTTATACTCCCATATATTCACCTAGCAAGCTTCCCAACCCTTGGATGGTGTACAACTCTCATCTCAACCCTCCAATTGGATGCAAATCTCTCCAAGGTACACCATAGCCTTGCAAGCTAGGATTTCTATTGATTTTTCATTGATTTTCCTTGGATATTTCCATTTAAATTGGAAATTTCTCAACCTTTGGATCTTGTACAATTCTCATCTCATCCTTCCATTTTGATTCAAGAATCCAACCTAGTACTAACTAGCCATGCAAGCCTAAGATTTTTCCTTGATTCATGCTTCAAAGTTGGATTTGTTTTTGATTTAAAATTGGGAAAGAAGAGAGAGAGAGGGGGCCGGCCATAGAGAGAGAGAGGGAGCCCTTGGCCTATAAATAGAAGCTCATTCCTTCTTTGAAAATCACACCTCAAAGCAATTGCTCCTCCTTCTCTCTAGAAATTCCAATTTCTTAGTCTTTTGTTCAAAGTTTCCTTTGTGTGAGTGAGTTCTTGAGTGAAACCCCCGAGCCACTTCCAAACCACCCGACGGCTCTTAAATTAGTAGTAGTAGTAGTTAGTTAGGTTGTTTCTAGGGGAAGTTTCCAAAACTTTTCCCTTTCGAAGCAAACGGAGGCCGTTACGCTGCCGAAATCACCCCGACGATCAAAAGCCACCGCCTAGAAGAACGGTAGTGAATTCTATCTAGTCCTAACTATTTTTATAGTCGTTTCTATCTAGTTAGTAGTAATCTTGACTAGTTTTCAAAAGTTTACTTTGATTTGCAAAGAAATCGTGATCTTACTTTAAAAGTGACTTGTTTGTTGTTTGAAAAGTAAAAATACTTGTTTGTGTTTTTTTTTGGTATCCAAGCATGCTAAGTGGTTTAAATGTTCTTACTTTACCATTTCAAAGTTGGAATAATGTTTATGGTATGTAAAAGTCTCACACGCGGAAGTCTCACATGCATACGTGACACGAAAACCAAGAAAGTAGACATATGGCACCTAGGGTGTATTTTAAAGTGTTGATGTGTTTTCCCGGTTGGAAAATATCTTCGAAACTACGTAATGACTATTTCAAGAGTATTACGTAAGTGTGTGTGTGTGCCAATGGGAACCCGGTGCGGCGGAACCATTGTGAGGATACTCGAGAATCCGGAACGGCGGAATCGAGGTTGGGTGTGTTGTCTTGGTTATCCGCGGTACGGAGCCAATGATATGTGTGCCAATGGGAACCCGGTGCGGCGGAACCATTGTGAGGATACTCGAGAACCCGGAACGGCGGAATCGAGGTTGGGTGAGTTAAAGGTGTTTTTGATAAAGTGTGATAATGAAAAAGTTAACGATGAGTCAAACGCCAACGGTAGTTACAAGCGAATGTCAAACATGTTAGCTTATTGTCTTTTATCCCTGCGTGTATACTTATCATGTGGAAATCGATGCTAGTATGGTAGGATATACTATTGAGCCCTCGTAGCTCATGGTGTTGCCTTTGTGGTGACCCTGGCATATTATATGGGTGGCGACGCCGATATAATATGTCAGATTTGATAGATGAACAGGGCGACCTCTTCACCTTGGAGGCGTACGGAGCCGAGGAACTCGCTAGGCTGGAGGAGCAAGAGGAGCCGTAGTGTAGGACCTCGTAGCTTTCCTTTTGTTGTCTTTTGAACTTTAAAATGCTCCTATGTGAGCTGTTTTGTAATAATGAGCAGTGACTCAAGTATTTCTGTAATAAATTTCCTTTATTAACGTACCTAAAATTAGGGGCGTTACACTCTCCTTCTTTTAGAAATTTCCACATATCTCGTACCATGGTTTCCTATCATCCTCACCTTCTTTAGAGAAGGTGCACTCGCATGCCGGTTTGACCTTCTGTTTAATCATGAGAGGCCGCATTGTGAATCCCAGAGGTATTTCGACCATAGAAGCTAGTGTTGGCAGCGCATCTGCAATCCTATTGCTCACTCGTGGAGTGTGCGTGAAGATGAC
>BPLS01000591.1:240108-250765 GCA_019656275.1 Rhododendron kiyosumense
TGAGTCAAATTGTGAAATTAGATCTTCCAACATAAAGTGGTATAACTTCAGCGTATCTTCCTTAACCTTCCGAGACCTTCCAGTCTCCTCTTGCTTGGGACACCACCAGGTTTGAATCTCCAATGACTTCCACCCTTTTTGCCCCTAATTCCAGGGCAGCCTCCATTCCAGCAATACAGGCTTCGTACACAGCTTGATTGTTGGTGACTTCAAACCTTAGTTTATATGACAGAGGGATATGAGAGTCGTTTGGAAAACTAGCAATACCCCTATGCCATATCCATGTTGGTTTGATGCTCCATCGAAGTAAAGCTACTAGGTGTCATCCAAGAGACATAAGATGTCTTCATTTCCTTGTCATGTATTTGAGGTTGAATTCTGCTAACAATAATAACCACCTAGCTAGCTTTCCGATAAGTGCTGGCTTCTCGAAAAGATATTTGATTGGGTCTAAACGAGAAACTAGCACTACTTGATGTGCTAGTAGGTAGTGCCTTAGTTTCTTTGTGGCCCATACTAGCCCCCAGCAGGTTTTCTCCAAGGGAGTGTACCTTGTTTCATAGTCCATCATTTTTTTGCTGAGATAGTATATGGCTCACTCTACTTTGGCGTCGTTTTCTTATGCTAGCATAAATCCCATGGATGTGTCCATCGCTAAAAGATATAGAAGCAGTGGTTTCCCAGGAATGGGCGGTGATAATATAGGTGGATTTTGAAGATACTCTTTGATTGCCTCGAATGCTTGTTGACAGTCTTTGGTCCATTCAAAATCAATGCCTTTCTTCAAAAGCTTGAAGAGAGGTTCACAGGTGGCTGTGAGCTTTAAAATGAACCTGTTGATACTTTCCCCAGAAAGCTCCTTACTTCCTTCTCTGTATTTGGTGATGATATTTCCATGATAGCCAGTATCTTGGAAGGGTCCACTTCAATTCCTCTTTGAGTGATAAGGAATCCTAGCATTTTACCAGCCGTTACCCCAAAAGTGCTTTTTTGAGGATTAAGACATAGCTTGTATTGCCTAATCCTCTCAAAGAACTTTTGAAGTGCTTCATAGTGTCTTTCCCTTTCCTTTGATTTAACTATCATATCGTCGACATATAACTCGACTTCTTTGTGCATCATGTCATGTAGCAGTGTTGTCGCCATCCTTTGATAAGTGGCTCCAGCATTCTTCAACTCGAATGGCATCACTCGATAGCAGTAGGTTCCCCACAGCGTGGTGAAGGTGGTTTTCTTTCTATCTTCAGGAGACATTAGAATCTAATTATACCCAGAAAACCCATCCATGAAAGATAGCAGTGCATGCCCTGCGGTGTTGTCCACAAGTTCGTCTATGTGTGGCAATGGAAAGTCATCCTTTGGACTGGCCTTGTTGAGATCTCAAAAATCTACACAGACCTTAATTCCCCCAGTTTTCTTTGTTACTGGAACGATGTTGGCTACCCATTGGGGATATTTGGTGACTATGAGAAAACCGGCATTGATTTGCTTAGTGACTTCTTCTTTTATCTTTAAGACCTAATCAAGGCGCATACGTCTTAACTTTTGTTTAAAGGTTTTGCATCAGGATAGAGGGGAATTTTGTGCTGAACAATTTCGGGGTCTATTCCACGCATGTCCTCGTAAAACCAGACAAAAACATCTTTGTATTCTTTTAGCAAAATGATTAGTTTTTCACTCTCTTGAGAAGATAGTGTTGCACCAATTTTAACCACTTTGGGCTCATTTTCAGAACCTATGTTTACTGTGATTATTTCCTCAGAAAAAGGTTTGGCGTGCCTTTCTTCCTCAAAATTTGGATTGCCAGAATCCACACAGTTAATCATAGGCAAGGTGAAATACTCTAAATCTTCTTTCTCATTGCTAATATTGTTAAAAGACATTTTGGAGTCAAATTCAAAATAAATGTCATGCCTTGGTGTTTTGACCAGGTTTTCCTCACTAGACTCAGTGGTTTGAAAAGATGAAAAGCTAGACTCGGATTGAGTTGACTCGGAGTCGAAATTGGAATCGGAACTAAGATCGGAATCAGCATTTTTCATTTTGTATTTTAAAGTGTATTCCACGGTCCAATTAGGGTAAGCCCCTTTTCCAGCATCAACAATCAGCTCAGAACAGTCTTTTTTCTCACCAAGGTTGATCATCAGCACTTCACTGTCACCTTGATTCACACTTTCATCACTATCACCCTCTAAGTCTTGAAGGGCCATTTGATTTGCTATTGCCATTATTTCTTCCAATTGAGCTTCAATCTTTGCTTCGTTGTTGTTGTCGACTTTTCATGTGCCAACAAATCCCCACCAATTACTAAAGCTATCCGTGATGGGGTGGATTAACCTTATTTCATTGTCGGTGACCACCTCATCAAAGAGTAGGTTCAGTGATATCTCATCTTGTAGATCATTGTCAACAGGCTCTTCTTCCTTTGCATCTTCGATTTCAAATTTGTCGGCCTCGTCTATTGGCCAATAGTCGTCGGTGGGTGCATAAGGGTCGTAGAAATAGATTGGGACCTTGCGAAACCCTTTTTCTTCGATTATGTCTTCTATCTCTTCATCATCGACTGTTGTGGCAAACATGACATGATCGTCTTCAGTGATAATTACCATGGGCTTTGGTTGATCCACCGGAGTGATGTATTTGGTTGGGTCGTAAATCTTGGTAGTAGGATGGAGTGGCCTAGACAGCTTGGTGATAGCTTGAAAGTGCGAATCAAACATAAGCAGTGATGCAGCCATTTTTCCTGAAAAATTTTGCTTTAGTTAGATTGGTTTAGCTTGCCCACGTTCCTTTGATCTTAAGAGGCCCCTAAGGTTTAACCTGTAAAAGAAAACTTTACAACATACATATATACAATAGGTGTGAGGAAGAACTTTACAAACAAATGCAAGTAGGTTCCTAGCTTGTAGGTTCCTATCTTAGTTTGATAAGTTCTATGACTTTCTAACACATGTAAGGTTTAGGTAGTCTCAAGAGTGCTCCATTGTCAAAAGACACCAGTCATCTCATTAGCCCATCATAGGCGACATTTGGACGGTTTCCTTTTTGATATACCACTAGGTACAAGTGACTGTGGAGTTTGCTGGAACCCTAACATGCCCATGACATGCCGACGTATTAGGTTAACTCAACGAGGTTGCCCGCTCGATGCATATGATAAATGAATTAAATAAAGCATGTGTTAGTCCTATGTCGAACTTTCTGGTTATGGCTCTCAGTCCTTAGCAAAGTCGCCAAAAACTGTATACACCTCCCGGAAGCGGGGCATTGCCATATAGATTGATCATCGTTGTTTGTTTGCTTGTTTGCTTCATAAACCTAGATCGTGGATATTCCCATGGCTAGGAATATCGCCACAGATAGTGGCTATCATCAAAACAGAGTCGCCACCTGGTTTATAAAAACTAGAAAAAACAGATAGAGATTCTAGGTACGAGAGCCAAAGGTACAATGAAGGGAAGGTGTTAGGCACCCCTCTCTGCCCAGTCGTGAGACTGGCCCATAATCGTTCGACATATGATTAACACATATTTTGTTTAACTCTAACACATAAACTGATTAATTAGCCTTTAAATAGTTGATAAGGTGAGCCAAGACAATAAATAAAGCATATATAAAAAGCAGAATAAAACAAACTATCCCAGGGAGATGGATCTCGCGGCCGGTGAATGGATGTCACGGCTAAGAAATCCTCCTAGTTTGATGTACCAGCCGATGGATTGAAGACCCAGCGGATGTTCTTCCTCACACCAGACTAAACAACTAATAGAGGATCAGAAAGCTATGACTAAGCATAAAAACAGAAAATAAATTGAACCAGAGGCCCCTGGGCCTCATCACCTTGATCCCTCAGTGGCCTGATCGCTTCGAATTGAATGGGATTGACTGATTGCTTCTCAAAAAACCCTAGGGTTAGGGTTTGGACTTCGGTGTTTGATCGTCGGATTAGCGGCGGCCTTCGGAGGATTAGGGCTTTTGGAGAGGGGATTTGAGAGTGTATATTGACAAAGGTTCATGGCTTGAGAAGGTGTGTTGGTAAATGAATTCGTTGTTATATTTTTAGAACCCAAGGGCTCCTTTATATAGGCATAGGGATGACACACCTAAACCAATCAAAATCGATCGATTGAATTGAAGTTATAAGGCAACACGAACTCCTCATGGTAATTTCCTTACGTAGCTCGAACGCATCAGGATTTGGCTGCTAGGGTTTTGTGATTGGGTCAAATGATTGACAGAACGTTCCAAAATCTGGAAAATAGACGATCTAGCGGCCGAAGGATAGACCTGGCGGCTGAAAGATCAATCTCTTAGGGAAATTTTCAAGCAACAAGTTTCACGGGTGAAGAAATGATGTTAAGGCCATGAGATCGATGTTACGGCCGTTAGAAAGATTCTCTTAGGATACTGTATTTCTGTTTGAAAGGCTATATGGCTCTGAATTGGGTCCTATAAGTGGCTCAAAGTACTCACCATAAGTCCATGGGTTCACGAGAAGTCAATCAGCAATCACTGTATCCATATCATCATCAAGATGGTCCCCAAGGTGAGACTTGAAATAATTGTTAAGCCAAATTGGGGTGTCTACAGCGGCTCGGCACACACATGGTTCTGTACGCAGTTGCTTGATTAGTGTGCAAGGCAAGAAAATCTGGTATAGGTGTCTTTCCTACCCTTTTAAGCCCCAAAAAACTGAACACTAAACCTTTCTTCCTTAAACTCTGTTTGTGTTGTTGCATGAAGTCCATTCGTTCACTCTTCTTTGCATCATTCCATATTTTTTAGGTTCCCTGATCATACTTGCATAATGATCTTGCCAAAGTTGTGCGAATCACATGTATACTATAACTTGATTGGACAAAAACATTCAACCACCTTGCACAGATAATGGCATAAACAGATGATGGACTTGATTTGAGCAACAAAAAAAATGTCCCAAAATAGGCGTAAGAGAATACCACAGTCTCAGCTACCACAGGACAAAAAAGATCAAATATATGCAAGAAAAAGAGCTCGGTATTCTCAGAACAAGCATAGCTAGGATGACCTTTTCCCAGTTGGGATATAAGACCAAATTAGTGCAGAAGAAAATCTCAGCTCAAGCTTGTTCTTCGCCGCTTTACCAGAGCTCCAGAACATAGCAACAACGACGAACACCTATTGATTGAGCACACTGCAACAGTTTTGAATCATAGAGGTAAATTACCATTACTTTGGTCACCTATATTCTCCTACAGTTGCATTTTTCCAAACGCTAAACATTTCTCTACCAAATCACTAAGATTTAGAACTTAATGTGTGCCATCACTATGCATCTTCCATAGATTCTACGGCATTGCCATCAAGTTCAACAACTCCAGTAGCACATGAACCATGTATGAAAACCACACCACTTCTATCAAACTTTTAAATATATGTTGCAGTTTTAAAATCAAAGTACCAATCCTTGAACTTTTGTCCAGGCATGCTGCATGACATCTCCATAGGTATTTATTCAGACCTGCAATGCATAATCCATTTTCCTCTGAGGGCATTTTTGATAACAGATTTCGTTTTGGAGGGATTCGTAATGAGGTAGGATTGGGATTGGTAATGAGGTGGGATTATTAATGAGGAGATGAATCTTTTATTCATGTTTGTTTTGGACTGGATTAGATTGAAGGATTGTGAATAACATGTTTGTTTTGGATAGGATAGGATAGGATTGTGAACAAAATTCTCTTTCCAACCTTAATCCCATGGGATAGGATTGCTAATAACACCTCCCCCTTGGGTTGGCTAATCCCATCAATTGGGAGGATTAAGTATCCCATGGGATTCCTAATCCTACCCAACAAAATCACACCAAACATGATTTTTGGAAACAAGCTCACTTTGGTAATCCTATCCTAAGCTCTAGTCCAGCTATAAAACATGGCTTTAAACTATTATTTTTAATTCCAAAAACTTAAATGTAGGTGTGGCGGTTAGAACTCTAATGCCAATACCAGCTATCAAACAGCATTCAATACCTACTGAGGCATTTAGATTACCAAACCTTGTCAATTTTGCAGGGCCAAAAAGTTTCCACACGAAACATTAAAGTTCTGCTGCTCAAGCGGAGGTTTCTCTTTACCCAATTGTTATTCCAGCAGAATTGTTGCAGCTATATTCTGGTTCTGGTCTAGATTCGACTCATTTTCTGCAATACATAAATCCATACAATGATATCTTTGCATTTACCTCAATGGTTGTCCACCTCGATCCTGTATATGCAAAGTGAACTAATAGGATCTACACGTTCCGAGTTTGTTCAAGGTCAAATCTATCATGCTATCAATGGCCTTTATCCTCATGACCAAACACCATCATGTTTGCAACTTTACTTTTATAACACAAGAAATGAAGTTGCCAACAGGAAAGCTGATAAAGACAAGCTCCAGAATGGCACAATAGTGCAATTAATTAAAATCTTGAAGGCCAATCCATGCTCTCAGTTTTTCCGCAATCTAAGTGAGATACCAAACCTCAATGAGTATGAAATAAGATTAAGAGCCAACCCCAAAGTGCATGACTGCACTGCTGCGCCACCTATTGTATCACAAGTTACCGTCCTTCGGATTGAAGATGAAGATGCAAAAGAAGAATTGAGAGAGCATGACATAGTGGTGCAAAAACATGATGGCCATAGTCAATGAATTAGCTACTACTATGGTTGTTATGACTCTCTTCAATATCCATTACTCTTTCCCTCTGGTGAACCTGGATGACATGAAGGTATAAAAAAAATCAAAGCACCCAGTCATCACGGTTTTATTCCAATCAAACAGTAGTTCGTGCAAGCTGTTCATCAACGGCAGAAGAATTACTTGCTAATGAAGCAACAGGGGAACCATGCCTCTCTTAGTTCTTAAAAGCCAATATCTCGGCAATGCCAAACTTTTTAATTATGTGCATTTACTAACATCCACATGTGTATTTAGTGCAACAAGCAAGTGCTGACAAGTGACAAATGGTATCTACATGCGAATTCTATGTATACCGATTTCAGATCAGAGAAGACAACAACTCAATACTTTTGAGATCTGTGCACATTCTCCAACAATTTGCTGTTGATATGTATGTTAAGATCGAAACATCAAAGTTGGATTACTTTAGGTACAGACGAGGAAATAAGAGCAGACCTATACCGAGGTATTATCGATAGTGTCAATCATTGTGAGTCTGATGCTTCAAAGATTGGCATACAAATTGTCCTTCCAGCTACTTTCATTGGAGGGCCAAGGAACATGCAAAAACGATACCTAGATGCAATGGCATTGTTTGGGAAATTGGGCAAACCTTATTTGTTTTTTACTATAACTTGTAATCCAAATTGGCCACAGATCAAAGTAGAGCTCAAACCACATGAAGAGATGCAGAACAGACCAGACTTAGTGTGCAGGGTGTTCTAAAGCAAACTTGAATACTTGCGCAAAGAGGTTCTGAAGAATGAAGTCTTCAGCCTAGTCACTACATATACATATGCAGTAGAGTTCCAAAAGTGAGGGCTACCACTTGTGCATATGCTAATAATACTCAAGAAGGCCTACAAACTAGATACAATTGAAAAGTTTGATTCCTACAGTTCAGCAGAAATACCAGACAAAGGTGCACATGGACATTGTGGTGAATTCAATCCTCAAAACCCATGTATGGAGAAAGGAAAGTGCAGAAATCACTATCCAAATAACTACAGTCCAAAGAGTACTATCTGCCCAGATGGTTACCCCATATATGGGAGAAGGCCAAATGGTGAAGAAGTTACAATACGTGGACACAAACTCGACAACAGATGGGTGGTGCAACACAATGCCTATTTGTTAGCAATCTTTGACTGCCATATCAATGTTGAAGTTTGCTCTACTATCAAGGCAGTCAAATATTTGTACAAATACATTTTCAAGGGCCATGATAAGATCATCTACCATTTGGTTACCACTGACCAAGCTGAAGGCATAAATGAAATTAAATAATTTCAGGATGCAAGGTGGATATCTGCAGTAGCAGCAATGTGGAGAATCTATCGATTCCCTCTCTATGAAATGCAACCAACTGTTATTAGCTTGCCACTTCATTTAGAGGGTTGCCAGATGATTAACTTCAAAAAAGATGTTAATCTGCAGAACATAGCAGACAACAAATTCATGGCAAGAACAATGCTTATACAATTCTTTTGGATGAATGCTAATCATCCAAAGGCAAAGCTACAAAAGTTACTCTATAAGAATTTCCCGAAAGAATATGTGTGGGACATCCAAACTAGAACATGGCATGAACGGAAACAACAAAAAGTAATTGGCAGAATGTCATCGCAAATCCAAAGGAGGGTGAGAGATATTACTTTAGGCTGTTGTTGAGTCACACTCCTGGTCCTGCTTCATACGCTTATCTCAGAACTGTGCCAGGAATAACCTATAATTCTAACAGAAAAGCATTAGTAGCTTATGTGTAACGCCCCGAAAATTCAGAGACATTAATAAACATTTCAAAGATTATTTTCACAAAAGAGTTTCATAGATTTACTACGTCACCATTTCAAAAGCATATGTCATATATTACAACAGTTTCAAATAATTCAAAATATTACAATTTCCAAATAAACTTAGAAGCTTTCAAAATAAAGTCGATTTAAATTAATCAGAGCGACTATGCGCACGGAAACTAAGGTTTTTAGCTTCTTCCTCAATAGAATTGAACTCGATCGAATCGTATAACACTTTTGTTCCATCTTCGGTACCTGTCGTTCGAGTTACCAAGGCAATATAGTACCATGAGCAATGACGCTCAATAGCCAAAACCCACCCGAACCCATAACTTACAAGTAATAAGATATATAATAGGAATGCAATAAGAATAACATCAAAAGAGAACAAATCCATTATTTCATTACTATTCTTCAACCCAAGTGAAATCTCGGATCTTATCCATAGATCCGTTCCTATCCATAACCTCTAGCACAAACACTGGTGTGGTCTGACTCCCCTTTTCCATATCCGGATGAAAGATGCCTAAGTTATATACCCGGTATCCCATCCGTGACCATAAGTTCGGATAAAACTTCACCGAATGCGCACGCGAGCACATTTGAGCCCGGGTTGTGATACAAGCACAATACCTCCCTTATGACCCGTCCCAACATCCAAGAGCCGACCACCACCATGCCATACCTAGGTTGTAATTCCATACTTTTGACAGATCACCACCAATCATTCATCAACAATACATCACCACGAGTTCCAAACCAGGATTGTCCAGAATCCAAAATCACATCCTCTCACATTATCCATTTTCCATTAAACCTACTTTCACGTCTAATATGTTAAATCCACACATCGCAGCCAACTCCAAGAACCTATTTGTCCAATCTATCAGTACAACAATATTGCACACAATTTAACATTTCAACTAAAACTACTAACATGCTAACAACACATAAGCATACGATAAAATTAATCATGCAGTAGAATTTATCATGCGAATATATTAATCATGCGATTAAACTAACATTGAGCCGAAAATATTTAACTTAAGGACTTATATTATTATTTCATATTCTCTAGGGTGGTTTTAAAGCTATTCTAACTCAAAGGTTAAATAGTAGTTATTCTTAAACTTTTCAATCTTTCCAGCGGCTATCTTTCTTTCCCTTTTTTTTAAAAAAAAAAATAACAGTGGCTGATGATTTTCAGAACCAACCGTGGGCTTTCGGCTCGGACTTGACCGGAACTTATATTATTGTTTCTAAAGCACAAGGATGGAATTTACTACTAAACAAGCTACATGGGCTAAATAGCAACCAATCCAAACATATTTCAAAATTAAAACAGCGGCCATGGGATCTCGGAAATTTCAGGAGGTTTCGGCCGAATACGTGTTAGGGTCGAACCGGAAAGCTAATTAACTTCGGGGCTTAACATATCATTTACTTATTCACTAGGGTGGTTTTATGAGCTATTCAAACATGAGGGGCTAAACTGCAATAATTCCATTTTCCATTTCAAATTCCAGTACTGTTTTCAACGGAAATCAGTGGGCTTCCGCCGGACTTCGACCGGCAACGTCGGATTCGATTAATATCATACCGTAACGCTAAAAATTATAATAGAAACACGACATATACTTAGGGAGCTGAGTTCTGAACTACCTCTCATCCGGCGAAACGGGTTTCGGAGTGATTCGGTGGCGGGTCGGAGTGGCGACGGAGCTTGGTTGAAAGGTGGTGAACACGGCTGGTGGTTGATCTCGGTGGCGGTGGCTGCTCCGGTGGTGGAGGTGCTGATCGGTGGTGGTGCGGACCAGTGATGATGAGTGACGGTGGAGGTGCTGTTACCTGGTGGTTATGGAGGTGTGCGGTGGTGAGCTCGGAAATCGGTGGCGATCGATGGGGGTACACGGTGGTGTTGGAGGTTTCGGTGGTGAAGGAGTTCGGAGATGGTGAGTGGTGAGGATGGAGGAGTGGTGGTGGCCGGTGGTAATGGTGATGGTAATGGAGAAGAGGAGAGGCTACGGTGGTGGTGGTAAGGAGTGGTGCTCGGGTGGCGTCCGGTTACCACAGAGAGGAGGAGATGGTGGTGGCCGGCTGCCCTTCTCTCTCTCTCTCTCTCTCTCTCTCTCTCTCTCTCTCTCTCTCTCTCTC